>LUCM01007073.1:27379-306261 GCA_008360955.1 Fasciolopsis buskii
ACATTGCCTGTTATGATCCTGTAAGCGAAACCACATTGCATTGTATGTTTGGTTTCCGTTTTCCATGTCTTCATTGTGCCTTCCTGGCCCAATTTTGATGTTATCTTACGCATGACTCTCGTATGTCGAGAGATATACAAAAACAAAGAAGCCTCCCAGATCACTAGAGGTCGCTTTCACCCCCTGTCTCTTCGGTTCACATTGTCCGTATTTCCTGTGCATCATCTATGTAAAAAATTGATCCTGCCTTGCGCATGCATCTCGCAATCGAGAAAATATACATTATGTTTTATAAGCCACATCATCAGCTGCGGTATATTTCAGACTGCTTCTCCCTCTCGCTGATTCTTGTTCCAAACCTGCCAACCATGACAGTTCTTATTCATCGGCCTACAGTAAGTGCACTTGTACCACAGATTCTGTCACCAACAATTCCCAACCAGCCGTTTTCGCTAGCTTTTCACTCCCTTTGGGAAGCTGATGGTCAATCCGGGGTGCCAGAACCAACCTTTTTCAGCTCACAGGCTACGCAACCTCTACGTGTGATCGTCTTGGACATCCTACCATTACTACTGGCCAAAACCGTACAATAAAATGGCATGCAAATATCTTAACATTCTTATCTTTACTGCGAGCTGAGACCAAAAATCGCCACATTAAAATGGCAGCACGGTAGACAATGATAGTAAGTGCAGTTAGAAATTGTTTTCACTTCTCCCAGACTCGCCTTCTTATCCTGCAAATCTTTTAGTCCATTTTGCCGCCAGCTGCATATGAGCGCAGCGAGCTTTTTCGCGAGCCCCATAGTCTTCCGTTGCAAAAATCACCATAAAATGTAACTCCTTAGATATTCTTGCACAGTCTGGACTGTGTCCTTCTTCGCCATCTCTACTTTTATGTTGGTCCATTGCCGCTCTTGAATGCGGCATTTTTTATCCAACTCGCACGGCGCCCTGTTTGGATTTGACTAGTTGTGATTTGATTATTATATTTATACTGCTCTTCAATTTATCAGCGCAACCCTTTTGTAGGTTGCAAAACCCTCTTAATATTCAAAGATTTCGCCTATAACTTAGCCTCTGCTAACATCTCTCAGCTTACACTCGCTCTTTCCGCAAGCACGTTTTCTGAATTTAAATCACAAATTGCTCCCAGGCAGACTTTATCAAAAATCCCCAGAAAGTCTTTCACGGTCTCGTCAAAGGATTTGCCTAGCTTTCATTTCACACTGGAAAACTCGTGACTTTCATTGTACTATGCGGAATATGACCATACTTGCAATTAGATCACCGGAATAATTTTGGGAAACGCATAAATAAACATATATGTTTCTCCGGATTTTGTTCTTTCCGCCTTCACTGAGTCACCTCTGTGGAAGTTTGCTCGTCTATTCTGCGTGCCTCAAGCAAGTCACGGGTTATGCAAATATATCCTTGCATTTAGTGAAGTTAGAAGTCTTGCAGTGAGAGGGACCATGCAAAAATTCGATGGCATTCAGTAACCCGACAATTTGTAAGGCCTGGCCTTTAGGAAACCAGGACATGCCTAGTTAGTGCTGGACAAGATATCAAACCGTTGGGTAAAGCAAGATTTGTGGCTCTGGAATTACGAAGGAGCCATCGGAGGATCCAAAGCAGCGCGTGTTGTCACTGCCAGAGACGATGTTTGTCCTCCATATCTCTAACCGGCTTCAACGGCTGAAACCACAAGTGTCCCGGCCGATGAGTTTGTGGCATTAAAATGTGAAAGCCGCGGGATAGATTTCTCACCGGCTATCGACCGCCCCGGTTGGAAATTCTCCGTTGCAGCAACCCCCTTCCCGAAAACATGTTTTTTGGTTAAAGAAGGGGCAAAGAAATGAAAACCATAAACTCAGGCGTTTTTCGTGCATTCAAATAACAAGATCCAAACTTTGCAACGTCTTTTGGAAAACCTACCACTGACACACGTCACCAACAAACGTAAATGAATAATAACTCCCTGAAAAGCTTAAAAATAACAGAGGCAAATCTTGTAGTCCCCCTATGACCAGACCCACGTTTTCCTGCTGGACAAATCGGGAAAATCGCCGAGAAACTGAAGTGCCATGGTCATAATTGGGCGAACTAGTACGAATAACCAAACAAGAATTGGGACCAGGAGCACTACTTACACCTAGGACGATTTTCACACTTGCTTGGTATAGATGGCATCGAACTGAACAAAAACAGCGACGACGTGAAGTAGTATTGGAAATCGGCTGCTAACGGAAAGTACCTTGGAATTGTTAAAAACGCAGACCTAAAATCATTCCGGAGGTAACGAAAAGATCAACGGGCCCGGAATTCGACCGAGGTAGAAAAGCAAAACAAACTAAGGCATGCTTCAGTCAAGCCAAGACTTGGGATGTGAGTTTATTTCCTTGAATACACCGCAGTGCCTAAAGAATTCAAAATAACAGCGAGCGGATTGTTTGTTCCTTTAACACAATCTTTTTAGTATGCCTTTCTCCTGTCTCCTGCAATGCCGTATCCATCCTAATTCCCTTTCCAAACAACTTAGTATCTTATTTCGGCTTCATGGGGTAATGAAATCCCGATCACAAAGGCAAAACAAGCAGGAATTCCGAATCTATCAGACCCGTGGCCTTAAGAGACCTCGGATGGAGAAGGCAATTAAAAAGAACGTATTAATTCCAAACCATTGAATCCTGCTAGATTCTTATATCGTAAAACCACCTCCATGTGTCCATGCAACGTAACTTGCGGCCCTGCTCTTAGCCTATTAATAATTTAATGGAGATGAAATCCTGGATTTCGTTGCTGTCCATAAGACCAGATCAATCCCTTCACCTTAGAAACCCTGGAAAACGGGTTAACTGCAATTCAATGCAAATCAGCTGGCCGACGCAAAATATGCAAAAGTTGGTATTCCGGTGTAACATGTCAACCACGCAAACGAGATTGTCCGCTTAGCCACTCTTTGTGTACGGATTTGTTCATTAGCCCATTCTACCGTTGTTATTAAGTTAATATGGGCGCATGACTCATTATTCCCGTTTTATGTCGATCAGCTCCCGCGTTTGCTGTTAGGCTTCTCATAAACCGCATATGGAATACTTACAGACCGCCACTTGTATTCCTATTTTACCTTGGATACTCGCAACGTCCGTGTTGTTGCACAAAGGGTCTACTATCCAAATTAAAGCTGCTGCCCCGCGTGTTTTTGTATGACATAAAAGGAAACTTGCTCAGTAAAACTGTACACCACTCCCGGCTGAACAAATGTGATCTAATTTCCAGATGGTGCTAAAACGAAACAAAGTTAATCCGCGGGATTCAACAATGAAATCTGACGATTCTTGCAACATGTCCGTTGGAAACCGTAGGCCACATAATGCGGTACACATTAGCAACGCCCTGTAAGCAGTCGAATAGTCGGATTACAGCACAGCGTAACCGATAAACCTGATGATTGCGGCCAACATGCCCACCACATTACCGGTGGATACCCACGGAAACACTCATGTATCAACCACGCCGTTCAGTTATTGCCATGACCCGCTATCTCCTAAGGTATACCCCTTGAGTCTGTTTATCGTCTTATGACAGCAGGTGATCTAAACTCCCAGTAGAAAGGTGAAGAATGATCGGTGTGGTATACGGCTCTTCATTTTCTTCCACACTTCTTACTAACGTTTTATGTCTCAAAGTCCTCAAGCAACAGTTCACCACAATTTCACATCAGTTTTCTCATTTTTTCCATATTTTCAGACAAATTTTACTTGTTTTTGCACGAAAAACCACGGTACATTGAGTAGCCTCTCAAATCTTTCTCCATTTGTTTTGATGCCGGTCATTTGTCTTACATTATCCCTCCCTGCAGTTTTCTTCCAGGCTTCACAATTTTCATCTTTCGGCTTTCTTTAGCGGAGCTCAATTTCCATACGTATTATGTACTATTATTAAATTCCAAATAGCCCGACCGCAACTCGAACTGTGCTGCTGCACCCAAACGAAACGTTTGAGATAGTTTGTGCCGGTTTAAATGAATGCTGAGCTCTGCGCTGTAATTGAATTTTCTAGACGACACGTTTAATACAAAGTGATCAGTTTTTTGTTTTCATGTATGAACCATGCTCTCCGATTGCTCGCAAAGCCGGATCATGCAACCGAGGGTTTCCTACGAGATTTTCGAGAATTACGCAATATTATTGTAACGAACGGGGCCACATCGGGCGAAAAATCGCAAATGTCAATGGATGATGTGTGACAGGACGTAATCAAGATCAACTTTCCACCTTTGGCGCAAATGCCGTAGGAACCCATGTTTAAGACACACAGCAAGGGCGTTCGAATAAACAATAGGATGCGAAGGATAGATTAATTTGACGTCGAAGAAAGACGGAGTTCCGATAAATATAAACTATTCAACTTTTCCAGGAAGTTGCACGTAAATGAGCTTTGTTGCAAGACTATTTGATTTCGGAATTTTCATTTGGACGCAATCGTGGAAGAGGATTTAAATGAATAGTTACCCCCTCGCGTTGGTGGAGAATATGGCGGAACCAGAAAAATGTGGCAAAAATGACAGACGATAACAATGACTAGGCATAAGGTGGACCCAAACCCAAAAGCAATGAGAAAAGAAATTTTTATGCAGTTTGTCCACAGAAATCAGACAGCAATAGGATTTTATCGCTGCGAATAGTTTATGATATGAAGTAGATGAAAATTAGCAAAGAATTCGGAGGAGAGCAGTGCATGAATGTGCCCGTGAAAATGGAAATAAAAGATTTTAAACCACAAAGATATTCGTTGACCTTCCAAAAATAGCAACAACGATAACGATGCTTTTCGCTTTTCAAATAGCTTGCACGGACACACGGTAAACGTTTGAACCGATAGTTCATAAGAATAACAGAGAGGATTCATTCTATGGGTTCAATAAATTACCACCAACGGGTAGTAACTTATGCAAAATCGGTGAGGGAGATCGCAAGTTGGTGACGATCCGTACATATAAAGCACAAGCTTAGGCGCGGATGCGTGAATCACGAACGGTCTAGGTGAATGGAAATAAGTGTTATTTTCAACACGAGGACAAAGAAAAGGCCAAATGGGTTTTTGGTAAACGAATGCCGCACACTGCAGGTTAAAATCGATCCAATGCCATTCCACTGAGCAGCAAGGTTTGATAGTATTCTGGATGGGGTTCGATAAGAAAAGTCCGGTTTGCTAACCACTCCTAAGCAGGATGAACGAAACATCGTTTAGTCCGAGTGCTGTTTTACCTTTGCAACTTGGAAGGTAATTTGTGAGGTGAACATAAAGAAAATGCCATGATCATTTGCGGAAGCGTTTTTCGTAAATGACACTTTGATTTAAGTTGAGGCTGTCCCCGGAACTTGTGAACATAGATAAAATAGCAACCTTCAGATACAGAGAACTCCACCGGTTTACATGCGAACCAGCGGTCAAATCATCCTACGTCACACTTGATATTTGAAACTAAAGGTTTTTGCTCATTGCTCCTGCTCCCATCCGTCCTTTTTATGTTACCAGCTGAGAGAAGTAGGGTCAGTGATAAAAGATAGCTGACCAAAACGCAGTAAAATGGAATAGTATTCCGCTCAGTTTTGTTAACTTTGTGGCTTTTGGTGGTCTGATGGGAAACTTCTGAGTGAGAGTCTGCAGGGGCACAGAGGGCAGATTCAGGTGCTTGAAGGAAAGGTAAGGCAAGTATGCATGTTAAATAGGTAGAGTAGCTCCTCGTAAAATATGGCGTTCGAGAAAATGTCAGATATCTAAGGAGTCCAGCATGTTAGTAGCAAAGTGTGGGACGACCTGGTTCTAGTATTGCATCGCGGTCATACTGATACTCTCAAATAACTATCCCACGGATTGTTCTGAGAAAATGGTCTAGTAACAGTTGCTGCACAGAATAATTTAGGGGACGAAACCTGAATGCAGAATCAAGGATTTTGGGTTTTTGAGGTCGTTTATTGCGTGCCCTGTCATAAACTCTGAGGCAGTGTCGAATTCTGGGTGTGTTAATTCACAAAGTGGGAGCACTAACTACTGCTCACCTCAGTGAGTCTAAAGGGGAAAGCGGCGTCACCGGATGTTGACGGTATCCGTTATTTGCTTAGGGTCTTTTGTGGTAGAATCGCCGGGCGGGTAAATTTAGCCCAGCCAGAGGGCCACTAGAAATTATTATTAAAACCCAGAGGGAGCCCCCGAATAAGTTAACAATGGGCGCATAGTTAGACGGTAGTCGTGATGTTTCACGTAAGTGCAGCAACCTCTACAGAGACTAAATCGGTTCCTCTACTGCTGCAGTGGCCAGTTGGTGGGTTTTGATTTATCCGTCTTATTTAACGAACCATACTTCAGTGACAATCTTAACGTTATATCTTGTCAATGAAACCGGCCCAAGCCTCTTGTTGGTCGCTGCTGCCAAGTCGTCGACTTGAAATGTTGGCGGACGTTGAATCGCACATATGCATCCAATCAAAGCTCGGCCGATCTTGTCAAAGCTGCTCAGGCGGTGCATTAAAAAGACAACAATGGCCAGTGACTTTCTGGAAACCGAATAACTTCGGAAAAGATGGAGGGTTTATAAGAGCTTCGCTAACTGTACCCTGTGCGTCGGCTTGAAGCTGGCCACACAATAACTTTACTGATATCCCTGTGCTGAGCCAAGGCCGGCGGAAGTAAACATTAGTTTAATACTTGAAATCTTACTCTTTTGATCCACTAGGTTTCTCTCGAGAAGCAAAACTAAGGACAAGCACAGAAACTCCGGCGTTCAAATCGAACATGGATTCTGTGCTAAATACTGGTGAAACCGGAAAACGGCCTATATACAACTTGCCAAAACACTCTTCTAATATGCACGCGGCAAAATGAGTTTACCAAAGAAAGCAAACTGGTTCAATTCCTTAGGTTTCTTTGGTGAAACTGGAGGACGGAATGACCTCGTAGGTCTACTATCTAGATTTAAACGGGGATTGTGAGTCGGTCGCGCTCAAAATGCTGTTTAAAGAAGCACACCACCATGTTGAATGGCTGGCACTATAGTGGATTGGCTAACGCTATGCCGAACGGAAAATTCTTGGCTACAATTGAAGAAAAATTTCTGGTTTGCTGCAAATCACCTGTGGAGTATCACAGGTATCAATTATTGGGCTTCTCTTCCCATGGTGAATAAGCAGCCCGGCCGATGAGCAATCGCTGTCAATTTTTACCTTTGCAGAAACATTTGGGTTTAGAAAATTAGGAGGATTGAGCGGGTGATAATTGCGGGATGGAGAAATCCCCGGAAATCAACAGCCCGAAGCGGGGGAAAAGCAGTCAGCGAAAGGAGAAAAAAATACGATAAGGAAAGAAAGTTAGGGAGCAACAGCAATCGGCTGCTGGTAGGCGCACACCTTGTGTGTGTTAAAATATGAATGACGATTGGCGATCCAGCAAACGGACCGGAAGAGCTACTCATGTATGACCGGCAGGGACTCGGATGAGAACTTCGGCAGTCTACGCTTTAGCCATTATTTAGTTATGTAGCATCTGATTTTTGACGGAGTAAATAGGTGGCTCTGAAGATGTTCTACCTTGTCAAGATCTTCACCTTCTTGCACTCTAGCCCATGTTGTTTACAAGGGTATCGGCTTTTTATCTGCCTGGGCGTTTACATCTGACTTCTGTCTTCTGATGGCTGCCCAAAATGGCACGTTCAAGTGATAAAAGCTCTGGGGCCCACATGATGCGCGTCTGGGTTGAGGCAACAATACTGCCAGATTTTGTGCGTGAGGAATTGTTGAACCACAGATATGGGGAAAGCTGGGATCTAGTAGAGTTCGCATGACCCTTGGCTGCACATCAGATGCAGCGGCTTTACGTTCAAGGAAATAAATCCTAGCCTAAAATACCGAACAAAATGCGTCCGCCCAGTGCGAACGACAAAGTAAATCTAAGAATGCCCACATATCAAAGAAAGACGAAGATGGAAGAAAAGTTCCACCGGTAGTATAGGTCAACGAATTGATTAGGGTCTTTCCAGACAATGAATCTCAAAGCTAAACATCTGACTGTTGGCTCAAGGAAACGTTCCAGGGTGTCTAACCCATGCAAAGCCATCTGCAGGTAATGACGCCAGCGTAGAAGGAGGCAGCTCTTAACCGGAAGACCAGGGGCGACTGACATACTCAAGGCTACTAGAGCTGCCTAGTGTTAGTGGGTCTCAAATTGAGCAGGATGTTCAGACATTGCCGAAATCGTGACATGTCCTTGTCAACTCAGTCAGAGGAGTAGAAGCCAACTATGAGCTGGCTATAGTTTGCCAAATGAATGTGATTATTATATCACTGGCTAAGCTTTATTTTAAGAAGGCCGCCCACAGGAACAAAGAATTTAGCCAGGGGTTAGGTGATCTAATAGACCAGATTCAAATACCCGCCCCAGCTCCAGCTGGAGATGCTGACGCTAACCGGGACCGACCCAGGACTGCACCAAACAAGCATTGGGTAAACAAGGGGACCGGAGATGTCTCGAGAATTTCTTAGCCGCGGTTAATAGAGCTAGTCGGTCCAAAAATAGCAAACAGTCAGAGGACGAGACGAGGATAAGGACAATTTCCATCGAGCGACAAACTCTTTCGGTGTGGACTCTGTAATTCTTCACCCCCTGCGTCATCCAAACTCATAAACACTCGTAAGTGCTCCCACCGTGAGTCATGGGAAGGACAGTGCCACTGGTGGACTGAAAAGTCATGAATATTGGTAATTTCCGAAGCGCTGTCTCTTGATATCAGTTCAAAAGTAGACGTTAGTACAGACAGCGACGGAACCATGAAAAGCGGGCTCCATTGAACTGCTTGGTGCGACTACACAAGGTCATAGTTTCTTTGAAGGAAAACAACCTGGACACATTGGTGACGGTCGCAAACCCCGAAATTCCCTATGAAATTTGAATTTGGCCCAGTCAAGTCACTCTCCTCTCTCCCTCAACCACCACGTGAAACGTTGCATCTTGAACCATCCGCGTCAGGATGCAAATCTCCACTGCAGTTCTCTACAACCCTTCCGTCGAATTCCTGGACAAGTCTGCACACGACGCGGTGAATACGGTTAGGGCATTTGACCTGCCTACGCTGGTCTTAGTGCTCCTCTCACTCTCAGCTCCAAACCCACCCAGCACATCCCAAAGTAGTCGTCAAAAGGGATGCCACCAATGCAACTTGCTTCTAAGAGGACACAACGCGCACCCATCATTGGACAAATAGGAAAATCTGGCCCAAAGTCCAGTACTCTTTTATTAAATAAACCGACCAACCCCACAGCCTCAGACCCACCAAGATATGGAAGGCAGACTCGATCCCCAAGTCATCTTTTACGCCTTTCANATGTGCACGAATAATGTAGGCCTAGGTCACGGAGTTGACAGTAAACAGGGATGATTTGATTTCCAACCTTGAGTTCTACTGGGGGTGTAATGCATTTGTATCCCATGATGTTGCCTTTATCATCGGAGAATTCCATGATCTAACCATTTTTCCAGGAGCTAAGAGATTTTAAGTCTTGAGGTATATTACTTTTGGTGGACTCTGCAGCTTTAGGGCGAAAGGCGTAATTAATTTTCATACCGTCTGCAAAGAGAAACGGGGTGCCGCTTTGAATAGCATCAAAGTCATCGGCAACGTAAAACAGAACGAGCAGGGGTCCCAGGGAGCTGCCATGGATAACACCGCTGGACGCTAGTCTGGGTTCGGATATGAAGCGGTTTGTTTGAACTACCTAGTTTCTAAATGACAAATAGGATGAAATCCACGACAGGATTGGATCAACAATGCTGTTGGATGCCATTTTATTCATCAGGTTACCGTGGGACACTATCGAGGGCCTTCGTCACATCTAAGGTAAAACATTGCTTCAATGTGTCAGGTAGAATACGGGTATATGAAAATCTGAGTCTGCGCGGAGCATAAGCAATGTTGTCTAGTGTAGGCTTAGTCAGCCTTTGATGTCCACCACATTATTAGATTCTTGAACAATAGAAAAATTTTAGCCTTGTAAATTGTGCTAGGCCAACTGTCTAATGGTCTAAAAACATGCTGGTAACGATTTGCAACGCGATGCGGTTTGGCGTAAGCGTAACGTAGTATAATCACTATTAAAGCTACCATGCCATGACAACTGAATTTGAAACAATTTCAGGTTTACTAGTCCCAGAATAGGAGAAACTATGTCGCGATTGTTGCATGAATGAAAAATGGGAATTGTAATTGAGAAAAAAGCCGCAATGTCCTCTGATAGCACGGTCAGAGAAATAGACCATATTTTGTACCTAGGATAAAATTAACGAAGATGTGCCGTGGGATAGTGGGCTCAGCGCCGTCCGCATCAACAAAACTCCATGTCTAAAACTTTTGGCCGTTGCAACTCTAATACAAATGATCACATCCAGAGCAGCCAAAAGCCAATGAAAATTGTTCTCGCTCTCGGTAAATGTCACTGGATGTTGCTATCTGAATGCACTAGGCTGAGAATCTTGGCAGATCGACAAAGTAACTGATCATGTTTGTCTCCAAAAAACGTGGATTTTTATTATGGAATGCTGTACCCTGAGTGCAACCTACCGAAGGAGAAAAGATTCCGAGCCCGCAGTTGGAAGTTTTCTTAAGTTCTTTTCCCAGGTTTTTATCCACTTCGAGTACTTAGCTTTTGGTATACTAAATTGTGTTCCGCTCAAAACAATTCCACAAATTTTCCTGCATTTTCGACCTTACGCCGTATTTTCGACTTCTCATTGCCCGTTTTCACCATCTCAAGTAGTTATTCAACACGATGCCGAAGGTAAAACTTATGTGGCTTAATAACAAGAGAACAGGCGGGCTATGATCCCCCGAAAAATTGCAAACAGCCAACTGATCGGTCCAGCTGGTTGACGTATTTAGTGAGATAAATAAGAAATTCAAAGATTTGAAGAAACGACTGGCCGGCACTGTTACCCAGCTGACATCATCAAAGGCAGCTGCCTCCAAGTTGGCCCCACTCTCCCATCCTATCAAACCATCCTCAACCCCCTCCTAGACGAACTTGCCAGGGCTAGTCAATTTATCGGTTTGGTGGCTTCTGAATACTTCAGATATGCCCAGAACCTCAAGAATGCCGTACTCTTCAGTATTTCAGACCTTCAGCTTAAAGAGTCGGTCAAAAAACCAAATTGAAGGCGTGTAATATGGTTAATTATCCTAATCGTCGTGAGACTACGAAAAATGATCCCGCAAAAATCTTATCCGCTCGTAGTACAATTCAAGGACAAAGATAACATCCGTAAATCTAACAGAGAGAAAGATATCACTGCTGCTAACACCCTGCAGAGAACTACTGGGAGTGCGGAGCACAAAACACCGCTCCAACGATAGCTAGTTGGTTTCTAAAAGAAATCACACCGCCCCCTAGCGTACAGATCATTAGGCCTCCCTATCCTGCCCGCAAGTCACCGAATTTATGTTCACGATCGCAAAACCCAAAACTCCCTAAGAAATTTAAGGTTGGCCCAGTCAAGTCACTCTCCTCTCTCCCTCAACCACCACGTGAAACGTTGCATCTTGAACCATCCGCGTCAGGATGCAAATCTCCACTGCAGTTCTCTACAACCCTTCCGTCGAATTCCTGGACAAGTCTGCACACGACGCGGTGAATACGGTTAGGGCATTTGACCTGCCTACGCTGGTCTTAGTGCTCCTCTCACTCTCAGCTCCAAACCCACCCAGCACATCCCAAAGTAGTCGTCAAAAGGGATGCCACCAATGCAACTTGCTTCTAAGAGGACACAACGCGCACCCATCATTGGACAAATAGGAAAATCTGGCCCAAAGTCCAGTACTCTTTTATTAAATAAACCGACCAACCCCACAGCCTCAGACCCACCAAGATATGGAAGGCAGACTCGATCCCCAAGTCATCTTTTACGCCTTTCAAGCATCCAACAGCTGACCAATTCCCTCCACCTTGACAACCATTTAGCCCTAATCGCATGAACCCGCCATCTTTCACAGATACCACTGGGCACCATTCCATCCCGCGGCATCTAGCCCTACCGCAAACTCAATGAGTGTCACCCAGCGTATGACGCGACAAAATTTATTTCCAACCCGGAAACCATCTGAACTGAGGATTCAATTTACTGATCTTCTTTGATTATCAGTGTCTTCCTTATGCGCAAACAAATCTCCCACTCCTGAACTCTCTGCTGTTTCTGTCAAACCCTTTTTCTTCCGGACTGCTTCCCTCTTGCTCTACCTCCCCTGCATATATGCCACCCTACTCTCCCTGTGTAACCCAATGTGGGATGGCCAACATGACGCTGGAGGCAACGTGCTCTGGGGCTGAATGACATAAGGACGGATTACATTACCCCGGCTTAGGAGTTAACCACCATCCAGACGTCCTGCTCAAACCCTGACTGATCACATGCCATCCACGTCTAGTCATCGCCCTGCACCGACGCTCCTCATTCAGATGATGCACCACCCCCAACTAAAGGAAATCACAAGTGAGAAGACAAGAAGATTGTAAGATTTTGGTTGAAGGCAAAAGTGCTGATTCCCCCAGGGCTGTCAACCAACGAGAAACCGAGCTTCACCCACCATGGCATCAATCAATGGCAAGGACTCTTCCGGAACATTTTGCTGGTTGTTCTAAATGCACGTTCTATCCCGAGGAAAATTCGGTGTATCCGTCTTTTAGCGCTCACGTCAAGTTCTGATTTTATACCAATCACTGAGATCTGGCTCAACAATTACCCTCGGGACAACGACATAACTATTCCCGGCTATAACTCCTTCAGGAAAGCTCGCCAGACACAGCATGAAGGTGGCTGTCTAGTCTAGCTCAGAGAACCTGTACCATGACCTTGTGTCAGGACACCATGCTAAACAGCCTCCAAGATTCCCTTTGGATTGAAGCTGAGATGGGCAATGAATGCCTTCTTGCCGGATGCATCCTTCCCCTCCTGGTTCTTGATAAAATGATTTTTTGATGATAACCAAATTAGTGGATGCTGCTTCTGATCAACCACGTCCCAAGCTGCTTGCTGGAGATTTTACTGCACCCGTCCTATGCCGGCCCATGTTCTCCGCTCTAAACTACTTGCTCTCTTTCCATGAAATTATTTATCACGGCGTTTTGACCCAACAAGTAGATAGCCCGACAAGGAACTGCAATGTTCTTGACAGGCTCAGCACAAGTTAGATATTCAATTACGTTGCCCCTCCTGAGTAGACATCCCCCGAACCGAGGCCATATTTCAGAGCGAAATGGAACGGTCTACCTGTTCTAGCTTGTAACTCTAATCGGAACTCCTTTTTCCTGACACTAGAAGTGCGAGCGGTCGCCGACCGTTTATACCCTAACCTGCACAAGTGTCATGATGCCATTTCCTCGTCCCACACTCTAAAAGGTCTCCCAAAAGAACGTATTGCGATTGAAAATACTGTAGGCTCACTAAACTCCAGTAGGCCTCCTGAATAGCCTTCCAATGATGAACAAAGTATTCCTCATTTCATATCTCCGAAAACGAATGGAAATAAATACAAAGTGGATCTGACTCACAGAATAAGGCCAGAAAAAGAATGGTCAAAATAAACCATAACTGACATTTGAGGGCGTAGGCTTTTACTATGCAATAGTGCTTGTGTGATCCAGCAAGTGAAATACTGAATGGTCACTCAAAGAATGAGGAAGCAAAGATTGCGATCTGCCGGGTGGTTGTTAGTATGTAGCACTTGCGGGTGGCCACAGTGGAAAGAAACCATTTAAATGAATGAGGAAATTGGATGCAAGTGAGGTTTGATGCAGGAAAGCTTGACTACGTTAAATTTCAGCTGAGAGCAACGTTGGGAAGGGAGTTGAGAGAAGGGACACGTCCACTCGGTGATGGAAGCATGAGAGGGCCGAAACAGTGAATGGTACAGAAAAGCTGCACGCTGTTAAACCTTGGAAGGCACGTCTCTTTAAGATTTTCCGCTTGCGCTTTAAATTAAAAATCCCATTCCTACCTACTTCTGTCACAAAGATAACTTAGCCAACCGTAATCCTTCTTAATGACTATGGACTCCTTCTTTGTACTTATGACTCCCGACGACGCCCCCTTCCCTCGCGGTTAGGACTTTCTTACCAAAGGCAAGGTCGGGAGTAAATGCTCTTAGAACATCGGAGTAGTACGTAGTACGTGCAGGCATGATGTTCTACGATACAACGATATGTGGAAAGGGCGCAATCTCTCGGGATAAATTTGCTTGTTCAGCCCATCATCGAGACATATGGGCAAGGGCATTACACCGCCTCAACCTCACTTTCTCCACCCAGGGCAAATGCACATAACTAACGGAAAAACGCGCAGACCGCTCGAAAGGGCTTATATTATGAATGAACAACCCACCCTCCATAAGGCGTATTATCCTTCATGGCAAAACGCCAGCGAGAGAAGAAAAAAGGTCTCATAGATTGGGGGCGGGTAGATCACAGAGACTCCAGCTCTCTGAAGCAAAGTCTAGGTGAGTGTCATCCAAAAAAGACTCAAAATTAGTTGCCTTCCCTTATGTCTCGATAACCCGCCTTGATGATGTAACGTTTTCCCCATTCCGATAGGAAGGAACTAAGCAACGCATCTCCGGCTGCATTTAGCACACCCGGAAGCGGACCAAACGATGAAATTCCAAAACGAAGGACAAATGCTGGCTAAGATTACGCTCTGCGTGACAAGCAAAACAAGTCCCATAAACACTACCACATTGCTGTGCAAGGATTCTGTCAATGATAAACAAAAACAGAATACTCAGGCTAGTATATGAGCTACCCTGAGCAGAAAGGTTCCCTGTAATAGAACTTCCCATGCAGCAGACGCGCAAGCTACAGAGAAATCGTAAAAGGCTTCATCCTCCTTCCGGAAAGCATTAAGAGCGGATTGTTGTCCTGGACAGCTGCCATCTAGGCTGGAGGGCATAATCCGCCTTACTCACACACTCGTCTCTACCCAAGATCATTCCCCTTCACACAACTCCCGCCTAAACCAATGCCACCATTCCATTCAAGTCCTTTGCTGCTCTTCTTACTCCTATCAGAAAACAAACTGCCGGCAACAATACTGCATCAGCTGCTGAGCACGTAATCAAGTGTCTAGAAAACACTTGTTCAGGTCTTCCCAACAAACTTCTAGAAATCCAGCAGGCAATATGTGACAAACATCTCCACGTCAGAGAGCTCACAGGAACTCGGCTAACCTCAGATATTCTGACTCAGAGATCCACATCTGCGGATGGACCGATATCAGACAAGATTCTGCAGGGTTCGTGCGGATGTGATCGTCTGTCGTGATAACTCCACTTCCCCTCCCCAGAAAATCAGGGAACACTAATCAACCATTGTTAGTAGCTTATTAGTCTTTTCTTTCATAAGGTTGAAAAACTGCTAGTCTGTCGCTCTCCAGCCTGCCACCCGTCCCACAGAGGCGACCTCAAAACATTGCTGAGTTCACTAACCTTCCCCAGATTTGAACTGCAGGTCGTTTCAACTCACCTAGAAATGACTAGTCAAGATCCAGCGCAAGTGATCTTTCGTTTAAAAAGCCCTTGTATGTTTTCTCCGGACCTCTTGGATGCAGCAAGTAAAGGGTCCAACTAGGTATTCAATAGAAAAATCTCTCTCCTTCCTGAATATACCCAGTAACCACCAGCAAGTCACTCTGGCCAGACAATTTTTAACACTTGGTAGCAGTGACCACCAACTTCTACTATTTGATTTTGTTTTCAAATGGTCGTCCCTTTTCCCCATAACCAGTAATGGCTTGGTCTTTTAACAGAATTAACCTGGACTCTGTGAACGCACTTCCCCAGCCCGAACTAGATGCCACAGAGCACGAACACTGTGGATACTGCAGCTAAGAAGCTGAAAAATTCGATCCTAAAAGTAGAAAGCCCATTACTTCCTAAAATTGAAACCTCAGACCGTAAGAAGCACTCCCCCCCAGATGCATTGGGCTCCTGCTAGAAGAAAGATCCCTCGTCAGCTAGATACCAACCACTGGTCCTTACACAAGACTTGTCTGCAACCCATGTAGATCTAAAATAAAGCAGTGCAGGATGAAGTTGCAGCAGGCCGTCCTCAACAAACACCGGTCTAACAACGTAGTTTCTCGTAAACGCGACACCCCGAAAGTGCTTTACTTACCCCGCTAGCCCTTGAAGATACCTAAGTTGTCCCTATTAAATTTTCGTCACTGTGGCGGGGGCCTTCAGCTCGCACTTCTGTCGCCTTTTCAGCTCCAACGCAATAAATACTCTTCTCTACCCGTGACTTATGCCCATAGCAACCGTAGAATCCTATTGTTGTCTCCACAAGTGCAGTTTCTTGAGGCTTCCGAAGTCTAAAGAAATACTGCTTCGTGTGCCTCGAAATGGACCATCCCCGTGTCGTAAAAGACACACAGGACACGATAATGACTTCTCACACTTGCATGTTCCAAATATGTTTCGGTAGTATAGTCCTTCCCAAATGCTGAATGATGTCGACCACTCGAACCACTTTTGCGAACGGTAGACGGCATGTTCCCCTTATCTATTTGTCAACTAGTCTCATCAACTCCCAAGTGTTTGAACGCATTCTGAAAGAACTTGCTCCGCTCAAACATTCAGACCCTTCCCAGTGTCCTTTCTTTCCTTATAGATCATGCATCTCTAATATCCTCATCGTAATGTACATCCAGGCGAGGACGTGCAACGTACGACCACATCTCACACGTCGTCTTTATGGACTTGGCCAAAACTTTCGATATGCTTTTCGACCTTCTACTTCTCCATGGACTTCGTAGCAATGGCATTGTTGTTTACATGCTAGAAGTCTTACATCGCTTTCTAACTGGTTTAGCCTTTACGGCGAAGGTAAGGAACGCCTTATCATAACCAGCACCAGTCTCTGCGGGAGTACCACAAGGCTCGGTGGGGGCTTAATCCAGTTTCTGGTGTACACCAATGACCTCTCTCAGACCCCTTTAGTCACAATGCGGTTTATGCTGACGACATGACCCTCCGGAGCCACAATTGCGACCTTTTGTATTTGGCTATCGACAACGACAAGAGATGGTCTGAGGAGTGGAGCCTTCCCACTAAGGATAACGAATGAATCATTATTGTCCTTAGGCGATCTAACCAAGACAGACTCAGTATCCGCGGTACTTTTGCATTGGCCACAAAATATTCCGTTTCTTTTGTTATACAGTAGCCTTTATTTCTCGCACCACAGCCAGCTTGCCAGCAATGCAGCGTTCCGTATATTAAACCTGATCCACAGGTATTTCAGACTTATTAACTGGCAAATTCCCCACGGTTTACGGAACTAATATGCGGCCCCTGATAGAATTAGGGAGCCAAAGAGAGTAAATTGGTTTTAGTATACATCACAAATCGCTAGAAAAGTTTGGAGGGCCTCCGCCAAAGTCGGTTGGGTTTAAACTACTTGCCCTACCCGTCTGGCATCTCAAAGTTTAACCTGCATCCCTTTGACCCGGGACGCCCCGAAGTGATGTCTTTCTGGTAAATCACCTCCTCACATGAGACCATTTGGGGAAGTATTTTGACTTCTGCCCTCCATCATCACTAACGGACACTCCAGAGGGACTTTCAAACCAAGGCCTCGGAAATTCCTGAGAGCCAGTTTTGTTACTCATATCATGATATCCAAAAGTGACACATTCCCTGAGGAAATCGTAACATCAGCTGGTAAATCCATTTTAAGAAAAAAGTAAACGGTCATCTGGGATTAAAAGATTAATTTCCTTCTGTACCTCAGCCACCTCAGCAAACGGCAACTGTACAACTATGATTGGTAGCTGGCCGCCTCCCTAATTTGGCACTCACCACTGTAGACTTGTTCAGTTGTCAAAGAGTGGGCGCAAACACCAACTCCCAGATTCTCACCTCACAGCTGGAATCGGCAATGAGTAGGAGGTTCACGAACCTTAGAGTTTGGAGAAATTTACTGATGATGGGGATCAGCATTTCAGAAATGTGTGCCTGTTTCCTGTACGACATTTACGGGACAGGACTATTCGTCAGTTCAACGCCTTTGTGTACTGTAGGAAATTTATTTATTCCCCGCCATTATTTAGTCAAAGGGTAGAAGGAACAAATTTGAGGTGGTCGCGTGTTTCATTTTTTAATATAAGTGAAACGAAAAATGTGTTCATATTAGATGATTCCTTATGGGGCACATGCAGAAAGGCGGCTCCACGTTTCTTGGGTTAGGAACGGATTTCAGTGGAATTTGGTCCACAGGGTTTAGCTACTAATTCATGGGGTATTTTATAAAGAAAGAACAAATCTAGTCGTAGTCGGAAGAGCCAAAATGGGTCAAGTTTTCATGAATTCCATAGCTCATGGTAGACGAGAAGAGAGGATAACATAGTTGTTTCGTAAGAGAACGCCGAATATTTTCGACTAAGACCATAACGATGACCGGAATACTAGAGGTCGTAAAAATGCCAAATTTTAAGTGAGGCCTAAGATGGGTCGTGCAGATAAGAAGTTTGTTGCTTCTTGATTTGAGACGAGGTATTAATTTACCTGTTAGTTTCTTGTTACCATTTCGTAAGAAGCCTGTTTGGGAAAGGTGGTTGTGTTGCACAAGGTGCTTCACCGAGAAGCCGATGGGAATTATATTATTATATGTGTAACGGTATATTTTTCGAAAACCATGCGAGACGTGCTTGGCTGAAAGATCAAGCGGTAAAATGGTAAAACACAACTAACCGAAGAGAATGGTTTAAAGATGAAGGCAAGATGAATCCGCTAAGATTGCAAACGTTCTCCGGGAAGTTAACATAGATAATACCTTGTTCCGAGCTCGGTGTTTGGATACCCAGACAATGCCTATCACAGGCACGAAATTCGGTTGGATCACGGCGGCGAATGCCAAGATGCGGCCGTAGTGATAAAAACTTGACATGTTTTCATAACGTCTGCGGAC
The DNA here is from genome assembly GCA_008360955.1 of Fasciolopsis buskii. Taxonomy (NCBI): domain Eukaryota; kingdom Metazoa; phylum Platyhelminthes; class Trematoda; order Plagiorchiida; family Fasciolidae; genus Fasciolopsis; species Fasciolopsis buskii. Next base: position 46,383 of record LUCM01007073.1, read on the forward strand.
ATCAGTCTGCAACAACGAAAGTCAATGAATCACAAGTGAAGGATGAAAAAGTTCTGAAATTAACCAAAATGATTTCAGCAAACTATGTAGAAGGCCAGTAGGCCAGTAATGCTAGAATAAGAGCGGAATCTAGTGGGCACGCATTGTACTGTTTTGTAGGGCCAATAAAGAGAGCAGAAGGCGTTCGAAAATGTGAGATAATAATGATGTACATCGCCCTGAAACACTGCTCTAAAATGGGGACAACGAAAGCGTCTTCAAAAGTGAGGAGAAAATAAAGGGCAGCAGATTGCATGTTGAATGGATTATCTCACACCATTTTTGAAATTTGCATGAATCTTTTTGGTCTTTCCAAATGAGGATCAAGTTGTTGGTATTCACAGAAAGAACAATATCCCCAAGGGGAGAGTTGGAGAGGATACCCAGAGTTTTGACGACAACTGAACGGCGGGGTTGATATATGGATCCTTCCTCAGATAGCCACTGGTAATGTACTAGGCATTAGCCACAGTCTGGCAGGTATAACAGTCAAGCCGTGTAGTCTGCTCACAAGATTTTGCTAACGGGGATCACACCGTGTGGACCCTAGTTTCTAACAGACATGCTGCCAGAAGTACAAGTTATCATTGTCGAATCCTGCAAGTTAGCATCATCTTTCTGCCCCAGCACGGTCTGAAAAGTAGATTCTTGTCCAGCCTGCATTAACTTAGTTGTTTAATAGGCCAGTTTTGTATTTGTAGCTGATGCAAACACGCGAAACGGCTGTTTTAATCTGACTGGTGTACCCACAGTGCAACAGCAGGATTGGTTGGCCATAGCGTTTGCTCTTGTGAAACTTTGGTTCTCCTAGAGGGCTTATAGGCTTGCACACTTCCACCATCTGGTCGGCTCAGCAAAGCGGCCAGCAGGAAAATTGTTTCGAGAGCATGAAAGCAGCACCCAAGGTTCCGTAAATGGCACGGTGGCCGGCAGGACCATTGGTAGGATTTTGTTTGCGGAAGACGGGTTGGCGTGCGTGCTTAGAGATTAGTTGGCGTCCAAACTTAGCGGAGCAATGAACAGCCTGGAGCCAACCTCTCGGAGGAAAGTCCGACGGGTTACGTTACTGCCAACCACCTTTGATGCTGTGCGGCCTGCAATAATAATGAGAAGGAGACACCAAACTGCAAAGTTTTCTAGCTGAGTGAGTGCGGTCAGTGATACAAGATAGACAAAAGGGTGAAAAATATGGGAGTGGATGGCAAAACGGCGGAAGCAAATCCATGGCACTGATGCATCTGCAAGTTGACGGCGTTGGGCGCAGCGAAGTGCTAAGAGTAGATCCGCCCTCAAAATGTTCTGGACTAATTCATTTGCCTAATTGGCGTCAAAGATTTACCCTATGTAATGCTCGGATTATGCCGATCCATGTGGTTCTTTTGCGCTTTCAAATAGAGCGGTACGAAAAATAAAAGCCAATTAGCATTAAAGGGATGGGTTGGACGTTATTGCTTAGATAACCTGGAGAATGCAACCAGCAGTGGAGACTACGCTAAAAACTCGCAAGTTAATAGGACGTGAACTCAAAGGGATAACAGCGAGAGGGAGCTTAAAAAGAAAGACAGTAAAAGTGAATCCGCCGGTTGGAAATTTTTAAGAGGACAGAGTGCGAGGATATCGGTTCGGCATCAGTGGCACGAAGCAACATAAGAAGGGTTAAATGCCGCTGTCGCTGTCACATTTTACGGATGAAAGAATGGATGATCCATAATTTCCGTTAACTGATTTAGAATGAATCGCGTTGACGGAACACTTGCATCTTTAAGTTTTCGCCTCATGAATGCAGATGCACATTAGTAAAAGGAAAACTTTGAATGGATTGTAACGGAATTAGACTAACTTTATGCAATGGATGTTGTTGATGATGCGTGCATACGTACCCGGTGTACTTATGGCGGACAGAGGGAGGTGGGTGGAACGCAGACTGGCAGGGCTAAGGATAATTCTGGACAGTAATATGGGCTAATACCTTACTACGTCTCTGGAATGAGAACCGATAGAGCGTCAGACCAAAACGGGAAGGCCCAATGTAGAAGGTGGCCCATTTTCTTTAAAGCCGTGTTTCATTTTTCTCCTATTTTTCCCCAGACTAACAGCTCTTCAGCCCAAGTAGGAACTAACCATTGATCATCCACTCGATCAACATTTTCCGCGTACGGGTTGCTTCCCTCAGGTGCTGGGGTTGGTCTGCCCTCCTTAAATTCACAAACCATGTCCCATTTTCTGTTGTTGCTAGGATTTCACTGCGCAGGAATATGAAAAAGGAAAATAGGTATGAGCGATTGTATGGGAAACATCATGTGTTCCACATTACGTGCCTGGGGATATGAACAAAGCCGCCATCAAGCCTATTTGCGCTTCGCGGTTCAGACAGTGTCTTTCAAATAGGTCAGGTGAGTGGAAAATGGCTTCTGAGGAACAGGAGGACTACTTTTTACGCTACTATCGACAGACTGGACGCTGTTAAAGCGAACGGAACAGTATAAATCTTACGAGAACCGAAGTGAGAAATCATTTGGAAGGAAAGCGATACTGAGTTGGTCTAAGTTCTCAGGAGAAGATAGTTGCACTGTTTCCCTAAAGGGAGTAGTGTGGCTGCCTGAGGAAGGTGCGACAGAAATAAACGGAGACTGCCATCTCCGACCTCGGGTCCAATACTACGAAGTTACCCAATTTACTGATGGCGGATACGTGTTTAATCATCTCAAATGCGACAGGGAGCGAACGTTGAGAGTAGGTCTTGGAAGTCGATGTCCGACTGAAATGCGCGCTGTTCTGAGCAAGGGTGTTGAGCAGCTGAAGGGCTTGGGTGACGCTTGGGTGAGTTATCATGGAAGCCTTCAAAATGAAGTATTTCCGTTTGCAGTAAATGCTAATGGGAATTTTGTTCTAAGGTTTGGAAAAAACACCCAGAAATAAATGAGACCATCGAGAGGATTTGGTAATCTCTGTGTAGATGGCTAGAAACCTGCAACATGGATGGTGGAGGCTGGCAGCGCAGGATGTAGGTGGGTCGGTGGAGAAGGTTTCTTCACTCGCCAAGTTGTGCAAAGGCGTCTGGTTTGGTTTTATGCGGCGTGGCCACAGCGGCTCATGATCGGGGACCGAACAGCATTCCTCCCACTTTAACGTTATTGACCAACCCAGCACTTGCTCGTTGATGCACTTCTGAATACTTTTACCGCAAATCCTGCGTGACCTTAATATGCTGGAGTATATCAAAGTACCGTACTCAACAGTTGGTTGAACGTGTGCTTTATAAATTCAGAGGTTACTGTCGGACAGCTTCGTCGTGCAAAATATCTGATTTATATTTTGCCTAGATTTAGCCGACCGAATAGCTAAATGCTTTGAGAAATTCATATGGGCCGAATAGTAGAAACCATGGTGGCAAATTGTGGGTTTACATGCGAAGGGAGATCCGCGCCTCAAAATTAAACCGTCGATTTATTGTATACCTATAAATTATTATCACGATACTGTTAGTGCAAAAGCTGATTGTCTAGGAAGTACACCGACCGTCCAAAGCAGAGAGTTCTGTGACAGCAATACTAATCACGTTGGGCTCAAGAGGGTAAACAATTTTTCGTCGTCAGCAAAAAAGAAGAGGACACCCGGTAATACTGACTTCGGCACATCATTATCATACATAAGGAGTAACAAGAGACCTAGTACGCCATCCTGTATAACACATCTAGTAACAAGTCTAGGGTTACAGATAATGCCATCAACAGAGACCACATGTGAGCGTTGGGTTGGGTAGGACAAATGCCAGGATAAAAGAGGATCGGTGGTGCCTGAAGAGCTCGCTTCAGGTAGAAGGTCCGCGAAAGGGAAATGGTCAAATGCTTTTTGTTGTATCACAGATGGCTGAAGGGGTCATACTCCGACCTGCAACTTTGGCTAGAAAGTTCTGAACGTCAAAGTGACGGTTAGAGCAGGAAGGAGATTAAGGCAAGCTATATTATCTGGGCCCAAGAAGTTTGGAAGCCAAAAGACTTCCAGGATGGAACTTTTGCTACCATTTACATCGCTCTGGAAACAGCAGGTGAGCGGCTAGAGGGGCAATAATTCGAAAAACCATGCTGTGTTTCTTTCACGTGGCAGAGAATTATCACAGAGTGCTTTTAGTTGATTGTAAACTTGCCAGAGATTTTCGAAACTGCGCGGAGGGTGTTATGGTAAAGGTAAGCCATGGCTACCACAAATAAAAGTTGCTGGGGGATGTCGTCAGGGCCTCGGCGAATCTCAGGCTTGAGAATAGTTATGAGGCGTCCAATAATTCTAGCGCTAAACAATATTGTGCCGGAGGGTGAAAAGTACCTGACAAGATGCATAGTGCTTTTAGGGGAAGAAAATTGTGTTGACCGGGCTGGATACCGCTCCTCAATGGAAATTAGGTCACCTTGTATGTGGTGGAAGATGATCAGTAGATCTGGAGGATCAAATGCATGGATAACCTTGGAGCTGTCTACGAAAGTCTACAGGGTGCAAGGACGTCCAAATGCAAGTATGCTGCTGATGCACAAGAGAAACAGCACGGGCCTTGGGATGCTGTCTTCAGTATTGCGCCACTTATCCGCTGGGGAGCTGGCAGAGGACTTCCGAGGATAACTATTTGAGACCTTCCCGTTAGGCGTCCAGGTATGAAGTGGACCAGTAATGCCGGAGGAGCAAACGTTGTTTATGACATTATTATGTTGTATGCAATCGATGGCCTTCGCCATGTTAGGTTAGACTACAGCAGCTGACCTGTCGTTAAGAAAGTTGGATTAGTAAGTGACGCAGGAGTTCAGTTTAATAAACCTCTGTTGAATCCCATGAAGATTACGAGAGATAATCTTGCATGCAAGACTTGACTATGAGCACCATGATCTGATAAACGCCGGAGGTTTGGTTGGTTTGTCGGAAGTTTTCCGAGTCTTGGTAAAAGCCCTTCATTCTAAACAGGCGAATGGCAACGAATGTCCTATACTGAGTGAGTGTACCATTGTTTTCCACTAGTTTGGTGGGCAGATTCAAAAAGTGGGTGATGTCTAGATCACCCGGGTGAATGAGGGTACAACGAGGAAGTGCGGCTCGTGTTGGGACGATGGGTCCGCCAACGGAAGCCTCGGAACAATAAGTGATGAAAACGTCTGAAGACCATGAGAAGGGACGGTGTTCTAGGCTGCAAAGAACAAAACTCGCTGTTTAACAACCCCGAAATGTTCTTTTCAGTGTCTATTCTTTGTAGTCCATAGGTTGTGACTACCGGCTACCCCTGAGAACTGTACGCCGGCCTTGCCGACAGCATTCTGGCTATGCCCTCCTGCTTATTTAGTCGTTGGGTTACACATAGCCTCTTTATTAGCAATCGACTTTTTGGTCAGTGGTGTCCTTATTTGGCCGGTGGGCGCATATAGTAACAAATGTTCCCAGTCAAGTGATACTTGCTTTGAAGCGTAGGGATTTTGCGCTCGATAGCGATAAGCCGTTGATGCTGGGAATTGGGGTGTTGATTGCCAAACAAAATAACGCTATGAAGACAGGAAGAAGAATTGTGGTATCAGCAGGCACTTATAAGTTTGAGTGGGGAAGAATTTGTCCCAGTTTAGAGGACGAATTTTGGTTGAGACTGATGCTCAGTTGCCTCGAAGGTTGTACGCAAACTGGATATTGTTACTAGGATAGGTGTGCAGGGCGGCACAAAGCCGAGTAACACGAATTTGGTCAATTACCCAAAGTTTTCTACCTCGTCAGCACTGGCCTCAGTGATAAAAAAGGAGAATGATTAATCGAGAATATTATATCCCGTATAGGTTTCTTAACATGCTGGAACCATTTGCCAAGACACTCACAGGGGATGAAGTTATGGAAAACATTGGAAGTCCCCAATGATGACCGGCATATGTTTGGCAGAGTGAAGTCGTCAGATGTACTTTTAGCGGACGATGGGTGATGCAATCCCAAGCAGCATAAGTCTGTGATTGAGTCCAAATATCACAGGTCTCCACCAAGCGCGTTAAAGGAAGCCAAAATGCATTTCCTGATCTTCGAGTGGCAGTGAGTACCGTAAACATTGATAGCCGTAGCAGTGCAGGGTTTGATCGGGAATGTGGGCGGACCTTGGGCGGAACTGGGATCGGAAAGGGCGTGTTACCCAGAAGACGAATAGTAATCAGTGCCTGAAAGGTTTCCAGCAATCATAATTAGCTCACAAAGATACGCTGGTTTTAAGGTACTGAGCAAGGAAGTAATGATCCAAATTGAATGGGCGGAATGATGAATGTGTTTACAAGGGTACTTAGAGATGAGAAACGACTGACTGTGTAGAGAAGTATACCTGCATTTCACTGAAAGAGAAAATGACGGAGGATGCATCAGACGTGCCCGGGCCCAGGGGGAGCAAAAACCGTCTGCACTCAATTAAGGGGAGATTAGGGCAACAGTGTAACAAACGGTCGTCGTCGTTGGCAAACAGTACTGTTAGGTCAAAGGTTGGGGTTTTGCATTTGTTCTGCGATTCTCGTGATGCTGGGTTGGGGGAATACCCGTTCCAGACAAGTGGTTACATCAAGCAAATAACTGTCATACAGGAATAAGTAACCTAGGAGAGGGTGAAGAAAAGTAGGAGCGTGCTGTTTGTTAAGGATGGAGGTGGCGTGGATATCGGAAACTTAGGGGAGACTGGCTAGCCGGGGTTGGTTGATATTGCATGAGGTGGCGGAAATGCATTCATAATAAAGGATGAAAGGGTCTACTGACAGAAAAGTACTGTTCCAAGGTACTCCTGTTCCCATGATTTGTATGGGAGATTAGTGAATGCGGGGTTATAGCAAGGTGACTGATATGTACGTATCCGGTGGTGATTGGGGTGGAGTATTTTGAAGGTTTCACTGTGGGCCGGAGGGACCAATCCCGTAAGTTCTTTTGAGGTTGGTCAACAAAGTTACATTTTGCTCGTTATATTTTGGTTTCAGCATGAAACTCCAAATACCATGGCCGTTTATCCGTATCGGGTTATGAAGGCAGGCTCTTCAATGTACCTCGAAGCTTACAGGACGAAAGTGTACAGATAACAGAGGTTCCGTTTAGAGGTAGATGGAAGTCTCCGGATTAGCAAAGTGCCTGCCCAACAACGGTAGAAAACATCCAGCCGATTTGGCCCATTGAGGTTTTTTGTTACTGAAGCACGAAATCTCGAAGCGTTCCATAAAGCCCTGAATTTATTGTCATAGAGAAACAAAAACCAAAGTTTCGGGAACAGTTTTTCATTATGAGGCTTGTTTAAAACGCGGTATCAATGTCGCTGTAACCTACTGATTGCCGATGCAATTATTAATGACTGCGCCCGAATTAACGAATGGAGTCTGGAAATACCCGAACACATCAGCTGATAATTAAGTGCATTTGCGATTCGACCAAAATCTTGGAGTCACGGGTTACCACGAGCAAGAGTTGCATTGCGGGAAACAAAAATCAGTTCATTCCGCTGGCTAAAGAACCACAGCAAATAATGCCTTGCAGTTTCATCTTGATGCCAAGAAGTGTTTGCCAACAGCTGCTATCTGCGAGCTCGGCGGCATCCCTGCATATGAAGGTGGCATCTCCAAGAGAGCTACAAATGGCAGAAACGGTTAAGAACCTATGAGTAGTGATGCGTGAGTCCTCGTCCAGTTGCAATCACCAAGATCCAGAGAGCTTTGCTTCAGCCGCGAAAGAAAGGCAGGCTCAATAGGCCCGCGATTTATGCCGCCAAGTTAGCCGATAGTGCGGCCTACCTAGAATACGGTATTCGGCCGCTAACTGTGGTTTCAAACAAGAAGAGTCGTGTTCCGAAGTAAGTACGGCGCAGACCCACGAAAAACCATCCCAGCATTTTATGGACCGCCTTAAGGTTTGAAGGGCTTTAACGGGTTTTCTTCTGATGGCGGTAAACTTAGAGAAAATTTAATGAATCTTATGACCTCTAATAGGTATGCCCAGAACTAACACCTACTGTGCACGCTGAATGAGAGCACGGTACTTGGCTGGCACAGCACGAAACTGAGGAGGCCCCGAGCTCTTGCAAGCACCAGGGGGAATCTCTCTTGCTGAAGCATCAGGGCTTGGAATGAGAGCCCGAGTAACGTAACTGCGATACCCAGTTCTAAACAGTTCAAGACAGAACTGAACCTACCATGGCTAACTATGTACCTGACGTCGTTCAAATTGTCTACTTTGCCTCCAGAGTTTGCTTACATTTGCACCACTGCTTACACCGTCCAGCTCATCTCTGCACACTACCAAGTACCATCGTTGCTATGTGCGTGCATTCTCATGGCTCGCACTTGGATCTTGTGCAGTTATTATTTCGTGTTTTCCCGTGCATGTATTCAATATGCCATAGAACTCATCTTTGCACAATCAGTAGCCCATGCCCTTCCAAGAAGAGATCCAGATTTGACCCCAAAAAGTGCACAATATAACCCTAGTTGCGACAGAATTTACGGATGTAGACGGAAAGCCGGACAGCAGCGCCCGTCCGAGCGGGAAACTAGAGTTTCGCTGGCCCACGCCGTAAATCTTGTGGTCTAACCCGGACTGTCTTGAATTCTACGAGTTGTAAATTCCCTTGCTGTGAACCGTCAGTTATTACCTGCAGTAGGCCGCAAAAATAGATATGTCGCAAGTGCACTTGAATAAAACCTGCAAAAACGCACATTTCGAGATAGGTTGCTTTTTCATTTGTTTGTTTTACCACACTACCACCATAAAAACTAATCGACTTATCGAACTGGTATACCATAACAGCGCCTCGCTCGTCTGATTTGGCATTCGTCAGTGAATCGCTCGAGATGGGTGTCTCTAAGCCGGTAAGATGTACACGTAGCTAAGTGACACATATCGGATTTTTTTTGCACTTCGAAATCGAATATAAATTATCAGTGAACAACGGTTCATCACAGCGTCCAACCTTTCCTGTTCACGGGTTACATTTTAGCGTGGTGACAACTACAGAATGGCAACGTCCAAGAAAAATAAGAAGTCACTAAAGGAAGATGATCTTAACGATCTCAAACAGGAGTTGGATATGGATGAGCATCGGATATCACTGGAAGAGCTCTACATGCGATTGTCCACGGATCCGGTAAATGGCCTCACAGCGGAACAGGCAAAGTATTTCTTCGATTTTCGTTGAATTTATGCTGACCACTTCAGAACTAGGTTGGAACGTGACGGGCCAAATGCACTCACTCCACCCAAAACTACGCCCGAATGGGTGAAGTTCTGTAAACAATTGTTTGGTGGATTTTCTTTACTACTTTGGTTTGGCGCTGTCTTGTGCTTCATTGCTTTCTCAATTGAGAGCAGTACTTATGAAGAACCTCCAAAAGATAATGTGAGTTGACCCAAACGTTTTGTTTTAGTGTTAACTTTTGGTAGAATTTCCACGACACGTTAATAATGCTGCATCTTTCGGCTAAGGGGTGGCGCCAGTTTATTGTTTCTACCAGGCTTATATATGTTTCTATTTACTCATTAGGTAGTAAGAGTGATATTTCCTCCGACTTCAAGGTCTTCCAGTGATAAAATTATTCACATGCCAATTATTTGATTCCGAAAATTTCAAGGGAAGCCTCATTGGTTTCACCTCAGTGTCTTCCATTTGTTTTTTTATAATAGTAGAGTTGTCGGCCGTTTTACTTATGGTTTGTTTTTTAATTTTATCTCAAGCTGTTCAGCTATGAAATTCCGGTTCATATCTGGAAAATCTGCAGTACCATTGAGAAGGTTCTCCATGCATATTCTCAGTATCTTCACCAAAAATGAGTTTTAGAGATTCTCAAAGATTAAAAGCTTTGGACGGTTATTTTCCACGAAAGGTATGAGTATCAAAAGCTTTTAGAGTTTTTTATGAAATTTCCTGCGGTCAACTTCTTTAACTTTGAAGCTAGATGTTTCCGAGTTCATACAAAAAATGTCAGGAAAATGCATCAACACTTACCCCATCTCTGTTTGACTTTACACTTCTTTTTAGCTGTACTTGGGAATCGTTTTAACTGCCGTGGTTTTAATCACCGGTTGTTTCTCATATTACCAAGAATCTAAGTCTTCAAGAATCATGGAGTCTTTCAAAAAGATGATTCCGCAAGTAAGTTACTTAGAAAAGAACGGAAGGTTGTCTTCATGGAGTTTTACAAATTCGATTCATTTAACTCGTTATAAACAAGCCATTCAGCGATCATATCAAACTACCAAGACAGACAGCCCTTTTTTGCAGTACCTCAAGACTAAATTATGCGTCAAATGATTAGCAGTAAGAGATAAATCCCATAGTCATTAGGCAGAAAACTATATAGGGAACCTTTCAAGTGAATTTCAGCCTCCCGGTCTTGATTTGAAAGCGACTGATTGTATATGGTGGGTAATGCATACATTTCTGAGTTTTGTTCCGAAGGAAAGGGGTTGAAATACAAAAGATAAAACACCTATGAATAGACATCTGACGTAGACGACTCGCAGATTATGTGCAGGACTGTCATTGAAAGGTAATGGGTATGGTAAAGTGACTTTGGAGAAACAAAATTATCAATAAAAAAACGAAAAATGAGGTGACCGCTCCGCGACAGGCGGGTGGCTGCAAACTGGGAGTTAAGTGAAGATCGTTCGGTCAGCCCGATCGCCTCTCTTTGGATCTAGTCTAGAGAAATTAGAAAAAGACGTAGTTCCATCCCCTAGATGAATCTAGTGCTGAAGTGCTAAGTAAATTTGACCTTTGTTTGATAAGAGTACGGTATTTCATATGCCATTTATTATTTCACTTCCCAGACAGCTATGGTCACACGAGGAGGTGTCAAAATCGAGGCTCCCGCAGAAGCGCTGGTAGTGGGTGATTTGATTGATGTTAAATTTGGCGATCGAGTGCCCGCTGATATCCGAATCATTGCAGCCAGTTCATTTAAAGTAAGCATTATTTGATCTCTTTTGTTGCCCTCTACCGCGTATCTTCTTTTGAACCGAGATTTTTTTTTTGAAATTAACTACGGAGTTTGTCTCAGTTACCGAACTTAATTTTGTTTTGTAGCCAAATTAAAGTTAGTAAACTAATGTAGACCTGGAAGGAACTCTAACAATTGGCTGGCTTCTTGACAGTTAAAGTATAAATGGAGTAACAACTTAGCTCGGCATTTGTGTCATCTTCACAGTCATTTACTCAAAATTAACACTGGTTTGGTTGCCACGACTTTTGAAGTGTCATTCTTGTTTTCTGGGACATGTCCACTGTTTCTGAAGTGGGATCTGATGAAAGTTTAGCGTGTGATCACGTTTTGCTTCACTTTGAGTGCAGATATTTGTATCCGCATCTTGTTGTGTGTTCATCGAATCAGGTAATTGTGTTTCAAACGCTGATTTTATTATCGGTACGGAAAATAGTGGGCTTTGTTTATTTCCACCGTTTCAGTCTATTAGATCTGAAGAACTAACCCAGACTCCCGAAGCTCCTAACATTGTGGTTTTGAAAGGCAGTGAATTAGAAGTATACGGTTTTGTTTTACAGGCACCAATCAATGGATGATTCGTTTATTGTTCCTTTCAAGGAATAAAGTACTAACAAAACCACAGTTTGGTAGTGTTTGCGGATCATATGTTGACGCCACTGGTTAATTCCTAAAATATGCTGATTTCTTTGGTGTTTTAATGGTAGCTCAGGTTGATTTCCATAAGCAATAATTGCTGACCGTGATGTTTTGGCCGCGTACATGATATCGTCACAGCAACCTGTTACTCGGTTCATTAACGCGGTTGACCTTAAGCAGTTTTATGCTACTCCTGGCTTTGGGGTCACGGTTGGCGGTTCCGCCTCTCGTTTTATGAACCTCAGCAAACGTGGTCACCCCTGCTCCACCGTACTCATGGTTAGAGAATGTAATAAAAGTATGGAACCTAAAAATCTTCCTTAATTTATAGATCAAACAAACTCCGAGCTTACTAAGAAATGTAAATGGATCTTTGAAGATAAGTAAATTTTCCATTATTGCTTTGTTGCACGTAGAGTAAATAGTTTGATTCAACTACCACTGCTTATATTATAGCAGATTCAAGATGTCCAACCTATTAACCGGCCCAGATATGAAAAGTTTACATTTCATTTGTAAAGAAACTGTTACTTCATCCCAGATGAAGTAGGATGTTAAGATGTTAATCTAAGATGTTAATCAGTTTTACTTTCTGCTAGTGTTTTGAGAGCACTTATGAATGAAAAGCAGTGATAACTGCTAAAACGATAGGTCAAACGTAATCTGCTCAAAATCCGTGAAGAGCATCCATATGAGTTTGCTGTGGCCAAGTAAACTAGCTCTTTATTCGATACGTGAAAACTCGGTTTTTCGAACACTAAAGGTACACTTAAGCGGTTGTTTTGGGGGATTTAATCGTATTTATATGTACAGATGACATGCTTGAAGCATGAATGGAGTGGAAGAATCATGTCCCACAGCCACTGGGGCTTACTTCACCAGGGAAGGGAGAGGAGTGGCGTAGAATCACATAAGGTCACAGTGTCAGGTATTGTGGCGAATCAAACAACAGCAAGTTTCCATCTACCATCAAAGTGACCGCAAGACCTAGGATTCGAACCTCTGCCCTTTTAGGTGATGCACGCTTACTCTACTTGACTAATTTCTGCAGTTACTAAACATTTTTTGACTAATTTGATACATCACTCCTGACTTGTTATTCTTGTTGTTGGTGATCATTATTTGAATTGGAACTGAAGGATAATTGTCTAAAGTATTAAATCGAATTTTTCCGTTCTACCACACTTAATTTCATCTCTTGATTCAGGTGGACAACTCCGCTCTAACTGGTGAATCTGAACCTCAGTCACGAACAGCTGAGTACACAAATGAAAATCCTTTGGAGACCAAGAATTTGGCTTTCTTCTCTACAAACGCCGTTGACGGTAAGTCCTAAATGAACAAAGCATAGTGGATGATCTTACGTACGTTTAAAAATTTCCTATAGATCTTGTCTTTTTGTGTATATTTCAAAAGTCACCAATGAAACAAACTTTCATCAACCATTTCCGAACACTGCTAGCTCAGTGTTTCGTAAAACTTGCAGAATTGGTTCACACTTACTCCCAGTTTAATCCAGTGTTAGTTTGTGCCCTCATTGTCCTTTCGAAACAATATAGTTGTATTTCTCTTACCCAATAAAGATCTTCAACTTAACTTACTTTCAGTCCAAGCCTAGAAAATAAAAACTCAGGAAAGCATGTAAAATAACCGCATGTTTAGACATAGTAGTATAACGCAGAAAGCGTAAGTCATTTATTCGTCGGAATTTGAGTGTAAACTTTTATTCAGCAAAATTAACCATAGTACGGACAGTTCTATGCCCAAATCTTAAAGAAATTAAGGATTAATTCCAAGTCACTAATTCACAAGTCGCCTTTTTAGATCGCCGATGATTCCGTCTGTCAGAGAAACTCAGGTTACTTTGTGGTATCTTGCTCATCTTGCGCACACGTTTATTTGTTACATATTCAGTCGGCTGAGGTATTTTATGTTACATCTATTTGTCCTTTCAGGGGGGAATTTCGCTCACGGTGTGGCTTAATTTTATGCATTTCAAACCTGTACGCGTTGAGGAAAGTATATACGCAAAAATTGGGCGTACTGGAATACTGATTTCTTAGTTGCAGTGCTTAAAGTTGGTGGGAATACCGTGTTGACAATGTTGGGGGTAGTATTAGATACAAAACACGCTGCCAAAGAAACTAACGTAAGGTATTTAGAGGCACGTGACGCACATGCTTGTGGCACGATGTTTGCTGAGTGAGTCCTGATTTAAAGAAAATATAGACGACCAATCCGTAACATTAAAAACATGTATGAAAGCCCAAATAAGGAATACAGTCGTGTGAATGACCTGTAGACTTTTGATTCTAAAAACCCCCTACATTCAGTGGTTGGAGACGTTTTTATTTATGTTTGTGACATTTGTAAACAATATACTTATACTCTATTTAGTCATTGGCAACACAAAGTAAAAAAATAGATTACTTGCCAGTCAAGCTTAAGATCATTCGATTTTTGTCTCGCAGTTATTGGTCAGCATCCGCGAGAGAAGGGGCATAGAACTTTTATATAGGTTAATTCTGCAACAAATGTGTAAATATCCTCATTAAAAGAGAAATAACAGTGCCCAAGAAATGGGTTTATCATGTTACATCGTTTATGCTGTTGCCAGAAAACATTTAGCATGCTTGTTGACCAGTTCAGCAAAACGAAAACTCAAAGGTAGGACTGACGCAGTCGGTGCCTCCTAATCCACAATGAAGTGCCTTGATATCCTGTTCTAAAAGAGAGGAAGATCATTAACGAACAATGTCCTGAAATTGGAAGAATCAGTTGGTGGGCAAATTTGGGAACGATTGTTCCTAGCGCTTAAAAATATCTGGGTTTTTCTATTTGACTAAGTAATCGGACCAGCTTTGGGACATCGTCTTAAATTGACTAAAATGACTAACGAAGTTTGTCTGAATCAGCTTTGGATGTGGGAGGGGGGAGGTCGGGCTCAATCTGACGGGGTCTGCAAGAAACGATGAACAAGGAAGATTGCAAATGTGTTGTTAACATTTAGATGGATTCGATTCTAGGCTCATCTCAGAAGAGGAACATTCTTTTCGAGCTAGATTTTCATCTAATATCCCGAGATCCAGGTTATCAGCAATAGCTTGACAAAGGACAACATAACCAGCATATTTGGTATTTCGAATAAAAAAGTAACCAGAAGAACAACCACAGATCAAAACCTAAAAATGAAGTGGCATTTCCCTGAAGTAATATTGATCCTGCTTCAGCCGCAAAATCAGCCCGATACCTGGTAAGGTTAGCTGGGATAATTACAAAATTCAAGCCTCTAAATCAAACTGGGAAGACTAACCCAACGGATAGGTCGTATAGTTATTGATTCAGTGATCTAAAGAACGGAGTGCGACATAGCAGTAATGATAGGTCTTCGGAGTTTGCATACTTAGTAAAGAGAGTAATGAGATATGTTCTGATGTATTCGATCTCGGCTCAGTTCGGTTCATTTCTAACAGACACTAATTATACATTTACTTTATCTGGATTAGGCTGGTTTCTTGCTACACCATTTAATCAAAAAAGACAGCAAGGAAGAATATTGGAAGCCGGACGAGAATAGCCTTCTCTGTGACCGGCAATAGTTAAGCGATCAACATCACAGCTTTTCACCCTGAAGGTTGTGGGTTGGTATTCTCATACCGCCAGTCAACTTCCCCATTTAACAGCCCTCATTTGGCCGCAGTACCTTGAAGATGATGTATGTTGGCGTTTCCTTAGTAAAAGAAGTAAAATGTAAACGACTAAGATGGAAAGATTTTAAGAACAACATTTGTGAGGTCTGTAGGTCAAAACCATCTAACGAGTAAGGCAGGTCAAGCTTGTGAAAACCAAAACGAAAAGAAAACTCAACGAGTACTCATCATCCAGAGTAGTGATCGATGCGGCAGATTTGGCTGCACCATACTCAAATCGCCAAAGGGTGTAGGTTCAGTTAGGCTGCCGGGTTGGGATCCGACGGATCTGCGCAAGCGATTATTTGACCCAATGTCATAGTCAATGGGGTCCTTGAGTCCAGACTCTCCATCCTAGAATACTTTTCAGCTTATTGCCTTTCAGTTAATTCCCAACTGTTTATTGTTCATTTTTCTTCTGAACAGACGGGGCTAAGAGGTACCAGCATCACCTTTTCTTGCGAAAGTTTGGAGACAGTTCAACATGTATTGGCTCGCTTGTCGATATTTAGATGCCTTCTGAAGTCTCCGGCAAGTGATCAGGAAAAAGTAGTCAGTGGCCTTAAATACCGTGTGAGCTTGACTATGGTTGATGATGTTAGGGAGATCACATCGTGAATAACGAAGGAAATAGCAGAAGTCGCGAACCTGCAGTACGTGCCACCACCAGGACACAGCGTGCTCCTAAGAAAAAGGTTACAGTGCCACAATTTGCAGTGTTCTCCCTTAAGATTGCGAAACCTGGCCTCTCTGCATTACGAGTGCTCGATGGTTTTCCATATCTGACCACCGATGTCTCCCAATCATCGGTTGAGTTTGGTGAGAACACCGGATAGGCAGTGGGGAGGTTCGTCGCTTTGTTGGGAATGGACAGCCGTCCGCTGACCGAGACAATCGCTCTGTACTGGTTTCGGTGATTTGGACGTTTTCCTTTTCGTGCTCTTTCCGCCCATGCTGGACAACGGCGGAGAAAGCAATACAACGGTCAGGCTAGCTTTGGCTTTACCTCTTGTTAGTGCTTACCACCTTTCTGATTGTGATCTAGATTAGGTCTTTCGTTGGTTGAACACCCTGAGTGATGTGTCAGAATCAAGGTCAGCGGAGTGAATGTTTTTGAAATGCCTTCTTATTTTTAGTAAGGTAACCAATGCTTCGGTTAACCAACCCGAGCTTAACGTGTTTCCAGTTTAGAAATCTGTAGTCTGGAAGTGTATTTTATATTTACCGTAAATCTGCTTGCGGAACATGTGCTATGGATGCCATGGTGAAGGAGATAAATGAGGGCAGGAAAAGAGAAGCAACAGGGTTCGCCACGCGTCTGCTAGCTTTTTACTTCCTCTAAACGCGGTGCCTTAAACTGACTCGTAAGAGCTGCAGCTTTATTTGGCATATGGTTAGTACCTTCGGATTGTAAACTGCTGCCACAAGGCTGAAAGTCATTGGTTTAGAGCTTTCTACTCGGTGAGGGGCAAATAATTTTCGACGCCGCTGCCCAAACCGTAGAATTTTAAGACCGCACGAGATCATTGGACCAAACAATATAGCCTACGAGGAAGACCTTATGACCCACTGGAGACCGGTGTCTATTGGCTCATTTCATCTGCCGTTAGATCAGGGTCATGCATCCTGGATACCTAGTCTGCTCACGGACATACCGATGAGCATAGTCCTGTGTGCGCTGTACACCGACTGTGGTTGGTTTAGAATCAATGTTCATCAATCTCTCCCATACTGCTTATCAAAAGCCTGTTGATGGAGTGCGCCGGGCATTCGCCTTCGTCCTCACACTTCAATGGAAACATTTTGTCACAAGAAACTAGCAATAGGACTGCCCCAGCAGTCTGCTTTAGACGCACGGCCGTTTGGGAGCATTTCAAGACATTCAGGGCGATTAGCAAACTTGGAGCTATATAACTATTCACGACCGCACCGAAGTGTTTGGACGTGCTGCATCAAAGAATTTGGTCGTAGTGTGGTAACCAGCGGGGTTCCTACTCACTGCTTTTTTGTAGGCTTGGCGTTGTTATCAATATTTTTCTGTTTCCGTTTTCGATCCCCTCCATTGATTTAATTTTACAGTAGTATTTGAATGCCAATTGACGATGTGCATAACTGTGGGCACCCTACGAACTGTGTTGATCAACTTGCCGCATTCTAGATATGCCAAGCTAGATCGCGTGTTGCCTGCAAATAAAAACACCAAACAATAATTTTGCCGCGACTATTCTTAGACTGGTAGTGCGTCTTCATTAGGCTTCTCCAGACGTAAATTTTGACTTTGCCTAACAAAAGTTAATTCGTCTGCGTTTTCCTAGTTGGGCCAACTCGTTTGTTGTAATCCCCACACGGGTTAAAACTAGTAGAACACGTGTCCGACTCTTCCGAAAGACTGCATACACCTGAGCATGGTTGTCCTTACGCATTCAGATTATCTCGTGGGCGTGACCTCTGTACCGAAATCTGTGTACTGACAGGTCGAAAAATGGCTAATAATTACCATGACCCACTGCCTTAGCCAGACTATCGAAACAGCTTCTTTTGTCAATTAAAAATATGTTGACGTCCAGACAGGCATCCATTGCTTGTGCTTGTGAGCGACACACATACAGACACTAGATAGTACTCTCCGCAGTCGTTTGTCCCACTACTGTCCTTTTGCGTTTAAGGCCCTGTCACTCCCACTGCATTCCCAAATTGTCTTAATGGCGCACGTACTCACGGTCTTATACGACTGGGCGTGTTCAAGTTTCATGCTCTACTCGTATCCTTCCACCTAGGGGTTATATTCTCCCCACAGATTAATATGTCCTATCATTCCTCTGCCCAAATAATTGGCTTTATTCAGTCACATTCAGTCCGGTGTTCTCGCTCGACTTGGTTTAGTTGTCTGTCAATTTATCTGCCCGAGCTCAGCTGTATTTGGAAAAGCAATGAGGCATTGAAAATATTGCTTTTGCTCAAATTTCCCTGGTCTTATTCAAATTCAATGTGTATTTAAAGTTATTTGCTGTGGTATCATAAATTACTGCCCTTATCCATTCCGCTCGTCATCTCTCGCTAAGTTGGTAACGTTGCGTCAAGCTTTTATCTATAAGCTTCCGCTTGTTATCATCATAAATTCCTTATAGTACTGGAATTTGCCTAGTTACATTTGGTTATCCTATGATGATCTTAACACTGTAAGTTTTATTAGAAGCATTAAACATTTTGGAGAATCCCATTAGGTGAACGATGTAAATGGAATGAATAAACAACAAAAAATTAATGGGACACCTGTTTATTCGTCTGGTGGACGGTTTGATTTATACTTCTTTACGCTTGGAGCCGGGAAATTTATTTACAACAGATTTCAGGAACCTTTAACTAATTCAATAAATATATGAAATCCGAAAGTGCAACTCGTCGTTGCGTCTTCCGTTCGCCGAATAAAATACCGTCAGAAATCGACCGAGCACCAGCTTTTCGAATCGGTCACGTAAATGCGACCATGCATCACATGTGCCTGGGAAATTAAGCGTGCTAGGACAGTAATTTCTGTGAGTACTTAAAACCCCAAAGTTGGCTGGAATAAGAGTTAATCACCTTTATTAAGAGTTTTAGCCAGAGGTGGGCTAATAATTACTGTTGACGAAACTCACATGGGTTCGGGGTTACTTGAAGCTTTTGGTTCGGTTACGTTTTTACTACCGAACCGGCTGTTCCTAATCTAGTTTTGTGCTAGACTTGATCGCACGGTAGTACTAGTCCTACGATATTGGTTATCAACATTTCTACCCACATATCTTTAGCACGTTACCTGACATCGAAAACCAGCCTCTGGTGCTTGTGAAACGACGATGTTTTGTCCACTTAATCATCCAACTAACTGTGTGTTTGTGCAACGAACTCTAACCATTTAGGAATTTGTGACCCAGTATGTGCTGTCGGACTAACATGCTTTTATTCTGTACCGATGAGTAGTGAAATCGATAGCGAAGTGCCAACGGAAATCTCTAACAAAAGACACCGTTAAAACGCGATGTAGAGCGAAAACAATGTCACTTTTTTGTTTGCTGACAATATTTCCATTGGTCACATTATTTCTTTGGATTTTGCTACAAAGATAAAAAGTTTCGAACACGGGTTTTTCAGTACATTCTAGGGATTCTTATGAAGTTTATCTTTCATGCTTCTGGCGATGCAATGTGCAACTTCCTTGCTGGTTACCTATCCTCATTTGACTATTGTTTCTCAACAGGCCGATTGCTGATGTCAACTCAGTAATTATTTTGATCCCAGGATTTTGAGACGGTAACTAAGGAGTGCAATGTGTTCGTTGCTTGTAAATCAGGGACCCCGTATCGTTAGTGTCCGCATCACAGAAATACATAGTTGTGTTCGTACTTTGTTTTAGCATAAATAAAGCAGTCTTCAAGTATGGGCGACTAATCGAAATACGTCTGTTTCTTTGGGGCGCAGTCCGAAACAAAGGCTGCTTTTATTTCTACCTTGGATGAATGTCAGAAGTAAGGCATTTCTCGTCAGTTTTCGGTTCTCTATTTTGAACTTACATGCATTGGTATAGTACAGTAATGAAGAGGAACAGTTAACGTAGCTGTTCAACCATGAGAATTGTTCGATTCAAATCATATTTATGAAACTCAAAACCGATTCAGATCACATGAAAAGGAAAACATGGTTTATAATACGGTTGTATTGTATTGTATTGCATTATATAGACTTTTTCGTACACTAAATGATGTCGCATTTCAGTCAAAAAATGTGAGGGCGCATCGGATGAATGCCCTGAGAAATGCAACTCTTGGTAGTCAACACGTTTAAGTTTGACACGTATAACACGATTAATGAGCGTTGATTTTTAACTGCAGTGAATTTATTTTCAGTCTTGTCTTTTTATCAGTGCTATGGATCAAGACCATCCGTCGTAAATTCACCCGTCTGCACATTTTAACTCTGCTTATTCGCCACGTCTTGAAACATAGTTAACATAAATCTAGCTGTAATGGGTTTTGTTTTTCCCATGTTCGGCCCGCTTTTGGAATTTTCTAGGTACCTGCAAAGGTATTGTCGTCAGTACTGGAGACCGTACTGTTATGGGACGTATTGCCAATTTAGCTTCGGGTCTTCAAATTGGACAAACACCCATTAGCAAAGAAATCAGTCATTTCATCCACATCATCACAAGCGTCGCTGTATTCCTTGGAGTTTCGTTCTTCGTGATTGCTATGTGCTTGGGATACCATTGGTTGGATGCTGTGATCTTCCTCATTGGTATCATTGTGGCCAATGTACCAGAGGGCCTCCTCGCCACGGTTACGGTAAGTCTGTCCTCGTTCTCAACGAAGTGTAAGCTTCCTGAGACACCGGTTTTGTACGTTTTAATCAAACTAAGACTAAACTAGTGGATGTATCTTTTGGTTTTTTCTGGTTGATTTCTTCCGGCTACCAGAGTCACAAGCTTAGATGACAAAAGTATCAAACCGGGTAGAAACGAATGTGCTCCTGATCATTCAGCCATTCCGGGTATCCTGATGTTGAAGAAGTCGAACTCTGGGATGTCTGTCTGGTACATAGTGGCCGCGAGTTATATGACCAAATTTTCCTTGCAAAAAGTCTGTTTCATTACTTTGATGCTCTGGCAACACGCAGAAATAAGCAGCCGATTTTATCTTGAGAGCATGTATACTACTATCGTCCCGACCGGGAGTGGTCAAGCCGTTCACGTCATGGTCTTTCGATGCAGGTCCGAATCCTTCTGCTTTCGGCCATTTCCAATCCGAGCAGCCTTTTACTGTCCATGACTCCTTTTATTTACTATATAAGAATAAATTCAGGAAAATCCGATTTGAACTGTTTACAGGTGAATCGAAAATCGATGCGTCAGTTTACTCGCTCTGTGAGAATATGTATTGAACGCAAACTGAATCGTCGCTATATTCAATTTAAAAAATGTTTTGAGAAATGCTACTCGCTACGACCAAGAGGTCAGCTTATAATTACATCTCCCGGCAACGCTATTTTCGTCTAAAAGATCACCTTCACTGTTTGAGTAAAGCAGCCATATTTCATACAAAAATGATTTCATCTGCGTTGGATTTATCAATGACATTTCCGAAATTGATCAGTAGGAGGGCGCTAAAACTATTGTGTAGAGTTCACAAGATCCCATAAAATAAAATCATTTTGTTTTATGGGACGTTGCATCATTCGAAAAAAATCTGCCTTAGCTTATGCTGATTTGTCACCTTGATGGTATCAGAGATTGACTACACATGGTCTTGTTGCCTTGTCTAATACGCTTATTTAGAAGTGCCTTTTTGGTGCCATAAGTATTCAAAAAATGCAAGCTGCTTTTAGACGAGGTAATTAATATCGTTTTCCCGAATGGATATATATGTATTTTCGGGTTAAAATTTGTTCCTTTGTCTGTTTACAATCCCTCAATTCATAACGACTAACATTTACAGGGTATGGATTGATCAAGCCTTATCGCCGAACGTACACTGTACCCATATAAAGCGGATTTATTTCACTTTGATTTGTCTGTAGGTCTGCTTAACCTTGACTGCCAAACGAATGGCCAGCAAAAACTGTCTGGTAAAAAACCTGGAAGCTGTCGAGACATTGGGGTCGACAAGCACTATTTGCTCAGACAAAACCGGTACCCTAACCCAAAATCGGATGACTGTAGCCCATATGTGGTTCGATAATAAAATATACGACGCGGACACCACGGATGATCAATCAAGTGAGTACCATGGGAGTTTTGCGTACTTCATACTAATTGTCCAGATTTGATATGTTCGTTATTTTCGCTGGTCCTTGCGCGGGAAACAACAGAATCATTTATTGGAGTCTGAATAGTTCGGATGCTCACGACCGTATTTACGCTACACAGATTTCAAGTTGTGCACGATGTTATGGTGTGCGAAGTTATTCCATGACAAATCGTTCCTCTTGTTGTGGTCAGCTTTTGTTGGTTCAGCATGTGACCCCCCCTGAATTTGACGAATTGTTTAACACGATTGGCAAAAGAAGTCATTAATTTAAATAGTTCGCAGAAAAGCTAAGATTCAACTCAGAGGGCACAAATTCATCTACATCGCAAAAAAATGTTAACAGTTCAAATGCTCCAGTTATTCTGAGTCTATCCAAAACTGTCAGCCTGATATTCACTCATTTCCACCTGAATTCTCACTGTGCATAATCTTGCCTCCGTACGGGGCTTTTAATTAGACTAGGTGAGCACCATTTTAACGGTAAATTCGTACATTCGGCTTCCTTTTATAGTTGCTAACTATGACAAAAGCTCACCTACATGGTTGGCACTTGCTCGCATTGCTATGCTATGCAATCGTGCCGAATTCAAAGCCGGTGAAGAGAACAAGCCGGTCTTAAAGCGCGAATGTAATGGTGATGCTTCGGAATCAGCTCTGCTCAAATGTGTGGAGCTTTCTTCTGGAGGAGTTACCGAATACCGGCGTAAGAATCCCAAAGTGGCTGAAATTCCTTTCAATTCAACAAACAAGTACCAGGTAACTATTCCTAGCTATTCTCTTGTATTCCTTATTGTTATTCAATGTAACTCTTCGAGAAAATAGTTAGCAAAATCATGTCTGAGTAAAAGACGACACGAGAGGGAGAGAAAAGAAACGAAAAGCCATTTGTAAGTAGTCCACCACATGATGTTTTGCTAACTCTTTCATACTCCTCTTGCACTTCGTTGGTTGTTCACCGCAACCCATGATTCAGTTGTTGACGTGGTTAGATAGGCTCCTGGAATTTATCGGTGGTTTACCTTGGGGGAGGAGTGGAATGGGGGCTTGTGCGTGATCTCTGACCACGGGATCCAAACCGGGTGGTAGCAGGCGATCGGCGCCCAGTATGTTGCGCCAGTTAGTCAAAGAGTTGAGAGCAGCGAAAATCACTTGCCCGTTTACTGATTACAGTTTTTCAACGGAAACGTAAACAGCATAGTATGGAGGTAGCTTAGAATAGTCGGCGGGTGTTAATATCGCAACCTCCAAGTTTTGCGCCTTTTGATCGATTCATATCGGGGACCCGTTGTTTTTATTAAAGCTAATGGCCAAAGAATATGTATATATATGTATATAGAGGTGAAAATGCGTACACTGAGTTAATACCTTTATTGTGACGTTTCGATCCGAACTAGGACTCGTTGTCAAACGTGAATATATATATATATATATATATATATATATATATATATTACGCCGGGTTTGGGAACAGCCATGGTGCCAGCGCAACAACATGTGATTAAAACTGCAGAAAGGGGACAAACAGATAAAAAAATATAAACCATAAAAAACTAAGCGCTTTTTTCTATTTTTTTTTTCACTGCACACATTTTTTTTGGTTGTTTTCGGATTATTTTTATGGGGACGAGTTCTAGAGACAGGCCACACAACGTTCGCGCCACTGACTTTGGTTCTGAGCCATATCTCTCAGCGTCTCTAAACGACAACAATCATCTCTTGGACCTCAACCACGAAGGCAGGAAACGCCAACCGAGGCAAAAGACGAAGGTAACTTCTTCATTCCCCTACGCCAAGTCATGACCTGATCGCCACGTCGTTTTTTCCAACCTTGCCCGGTACATGCAAAAAGAGCACGAAAAGATAGACGATGGACAAGCATACGCAATACGTGTCCAAGCCACCGAAGGCGATTATGAGCGATTATCACAACCAGAGGACTATTGTCTGCATTCAACACACGACGACGCACTTCGTCGTTGCTCGCCCGATGTTCCCACCAGACACGAGCAATGGTTTGGAGACATCGGTAATGGAAAACGGAAAGTCGCCGGACATCCTCAACGCGGATGGGTCAATCTCGCAACCCTAAAGTGGGACACTACGAACTGTGGCATTGTACACCTTTCCCTTGAGGGGAAGTTGGATGTCACGGCGGCATTACGTGTCGCTTGTTCGCGAAAGCTGCCTTGGCTTTCGTAATTCATGAGGTGATCTTCTCTCTAACTAACACCCCGGTCAGGTGTGATTAGGCTCCTGAGATACTTGAAGCTATTGACAGCATCTGACCGATCACCACCAGGGGTGATCGCAGGCACAGGTTCCTGCCAGTCTTGAACAAGCACTTCGCATTTTGAAGGTGCAAAGCACCGTATCTGGTTACCTTAATTTCCAAGCTGTTCTCCATGCGTTGAATTGCTTGTGCATTGTCACCCAGCAAGGTGATATCATCGGCATTCTCTAAGTTAAGCACCGTTCCACCGTCTAAAAGATCAGATAAAGCGTTCTGTAGAATGCCCTCTATGCCAGATTTGAAAAGAAATGGGGTTATAGTCATCCCTGTAGTACTCCACTGGAAACGACAAAGGATGGGGAAAGTTAGCCATAAGCCCTAACCTGACTTGATGTGTGATCGTACAGTTCTTTGAGGACTGGCACAAACTTCTCAGGTACTATATTTCTCAACAAACGGTGCTGTTGTGCATAGCTACCAACAGTGTCAAAGGCTGCGAGAATATCCAAGAACACGATGCCCGTCGGCCTTTGGAAGGTAAAACAGTGCTTTATTACCTGTCGAAAAGTAAAGATTTGATTGATTTGTCCGCGACCAGCTTGGATAAAACATCTCAAGACAAAAAAATGGATTACTGTCTCCATTGTGAAAACACGGCCGTCATACTGCAATATCGGAGCCATATTTTCGTAGCATTAGTTATGGTAAAATTGGGATTCGTAGGATAGATTTGCATGCAGCCGGTAAAGCCCTTCATTTATTGCACAGATACGACGCAGTCGCAAATGATCTCGCATACCACTTATGATTTTGTGCCACTTCGTTTCACTCCAGTAACTTTACCCACGGGTTTGTGCGAATTCAACTTCTACATTTTAGTTGTCTATTCATGAAACAAGTGATGGAGATGATCGTTACCTGATTGTGATGAAGGGGGCACCAGAACGAATTCTGGATCGTTGTGGCAGCATTCTGATGAACGGTAAGGATGAACAAATGACTGATGAAATGCGTGACCAGTTCAACAATGCTTACCTGGATCTGGGTGGTATGGGCGAGCGTGTCTTGGGATTCTGTGATTTACGCCTACCAAAAGAATCCTACCCTAAGTAAGTGTGACGTACTGCAACTTTATAAATTTCTCCGTTTGAAGGTAATTGATGATCCGATAATGGATCAAGTTGGTCATAGTTAACGGGATTTCAACTCATTTCACTTTTACATACTTGGGGGATCTGTGACATCCTCACATCCGTCTTTTCATCTCTCGAGTTTAGACTTCAGCGCTCAGGTTTGCCCTGCTAATGGGCTCGGGATGCTGGTTATGCGTAGAAAAAGGAAATAACATCAATTTCTGGATATTCCTTCGTAAGTTGCTCATGATGGGCGAATCATGTCCGTCCAAGGTACTGATGACTAAAGGCCAGTTTCTCAAAAAACTAAATCCACACAGGTTACAATGTTTAGGACATGTATAACGCACCTCTAAAGATGGACTCCATCAGAATAACCCTTTCCTGAAGTAAGGTTTGATTGAGTGACCGATAGAAGCAACCCTTTCTACTATATCTTCGCGGTTCTTATTCTTGAGGTGGGCTGGAATATTCGTTCATGTTATTATGCTAGTCCTTTAATTCTCGACCAGAGTGTATTGTAAATCAGTAACCGAGCCAGAGCATAGTGGCATGAAGCCACTAGGTACGGAAACTGAATTGAAGCTTTTCACCTTATGTACTCCGCTTCTTTCAACATATTGGGCGTTTATGTGACGTTATTAATACGATTGCCTGAGGGATAATCGAAATTTACGGTCTCAAAAGACCACAACCAAAGGAAGCATTGTCTCCTTGACTTTGTTTCTATTCTGTGAGTTTACAACTTACGATCCATGTAGATGATTTTGTTTATCACCAAGACCGTCCTTTTCATTGGAGGCGAATATATCCTTTCGAAAGACAAGTTGTCTCTTCCTGGAAGGGTATTGGAGATTTTTAGAGAACATTAAGCAAAATTTGCTGAAGAAAGTAGCAGAAAAAAGTTTTAGCCTAACTGGTGTTCTCTCTGAGTACTTGCCAAGATAATAGATTATGACTGGTAATTTATTCCACCATTCAGTTTATTCCGAAACGTTTGCCAAGTAATTCGAAACCTTTGCTGAGTTATTCGCAAGTTTGATCCGATTCTTTGCTTGTTTTTTTTATTAGTGCGTCACATTCTTCCGAGTTGGTGCTCAAACCGGACCTTAATGTGCTGATAAATTTGCCTCATGGACTCACTGATAAGAATGAAAATAGCAAGTAATAAGTCAAGTCGAACCTCCAAACAATTTTGCAAAGGTTACAATTCATTCTGGGGAAGTTACTAAGTTGTTTGAACAGCCGTATGATCTGGCAAAGTATGAATAGTTAAAACTGGCTTTATAAGCAAACTAGTTAAAAATCTGTAGGTCGTCTACGCTGATGA
Organism: Fasciolopsis buskii; assembly: GCA_008360955.1. Taxonomy (NCBI): domain Eukaryota; kingdom Metazoa; phylum Platyhelminthes; class Trematoda; order Plagiorchiida; family Fasciolidae; genus Fasciolopsis; species Fasciolopsis buskii. Next base: position 73,186 of record LUCM01007073.1, read on the forward strand.
TGTGTCAATCCGCTCAAAGATCAAACCTCGTAGTGACTCAATTGTATATCTTTATCAGTTCATCCAAAACTTAAAACCTGGAAATCAGCATTCACCGCGTTTTTACTCCAGATTGAGAACCTTAAAAAAAAACAAAACTGTTTATTTTATAATTCCACCTGTCTGTGTAGAGCTATTACCAAACAAATCAGGATTTATACAACTATCCCAAGAGGTAGATCACAATTTGGCTAGCTACGTCTCCGCCTTTCTTGCGGTTTTTTCTCCGTCAGGATCGGCTAGCTGGTATCTATTGCGATTGGAATGTAGATTTAATGATGACATCTCTCGGACACCGCAAAGACATTGAATGCACATGACCATGATGCACAGTTGTAGCGATTACAAAAAGCGTTCAAGTGTAATGGATGAAGGAATCAATATCATAAATACTAATATAATAGATGGGCTTGCATTGGGCGGTTCATGGGCATAAAAAATGTGTGGAGTTGCGTGGAAAGTTGGAGTCAATGTGGTCTGGCCAGATTTACTGTGTAGCTTGTAGTCCACCATGTACACCCCATAGCAGACGGTTTATCGGGAATGGGAAGATAATAATAAAACATGACTAGCAGGAGCAACAGCCAATTGGATCATAAATGAGTGCGTAACATGCGAGAGAAAAAGTGTATAGCGTGATAGAAGGCAAAATCTGATGGGGGAATGGATTATAGTGGACGAGTATGCAGGATATGAAGACCCAACGGCTAAATTTTTCCGGAAAGATATTTGATTGGGGAGATGTAAGAGCAAGGCAATGGATAGAAGTTGAACACTTGTGTGAATTCATTTGGCTCTCATGAGAAGGTTCCAATACGCTTTTATTCCAAAAGCTGCAGCTGGAACCAACATTGGAAGAAATTTGAGAGGAGCCTGTCAACCACCCAATTTCGAACCCAGTTAGGGCTACCAGAAGCAACACCCTGACAGGTAGAAGATTGGGAATTAGAGCAGTCGGTGAACATCATCAACCTGAAGGTGGAGAGAAATACTGGGAAGATATGCGGATAACATTAGCTTATTGCACACCAATAAAATTTTGCTGATGCTATTGACGGAAATCTCCCTATCCTCACGCGAGAATAGTTAGATCGGCAAGCCGTCTGACTTAGAATATGCAAATGATGTTGTGCTACTGAGCGAAAACCTAGGTAAATTAAAAGGTTTTCTCCACTGCCTGAATGACAGTGCAGTTGTTTGGAATGCGTTTTGCACCTTTGAAGTATAAAGTGCTGTTGCAGGATGGGATTGGGTCGAAGTAGAACATTGTTCTTGCAGGAGGAGACTTGGGGGAGGTAGAAAGATTTAGTAGTTTAGCAGTTGCATTTCATCTGGCGGTCGTATATCGTGTCTCCGATCAACATTCACGAATTCGAGGCATCCTGTGGGGTCGGCATGAAATTCCGTCATCGACCACAGGTCGAGTATATCGGTGTTGCTACTCCGCCCGGAAACACGGACGTGGAGAGGAACAGATTTGAAAGTAATGTGTTTCTTCATCGTTGGCTTCGTATTATTCGTGAAGTTTGGTTGGAGAATGTTGTCAGTAAGCCAGAAGTTAGGCAAAGGTAGTGTGTTCTAGGGTCCAGTCTTTAGAACAAGCACTGAATTACAATAGGCTAAAGTAATTGTGACATGTTTTGCACACGCCCACAAAACGACTGTCTCTTTGTACGCTGTTTTCCGAAGTAGTAATGGTTTGAGGTGAACGGATCGTGACATGTTAAAAAGTACGAAAGGTTTGACCAGCGGACAGGCAGTTAGACTGTCGGGTTTGGGTTCACGAGCTGGGTTTGGAGATAGTATATGATATGGCTCAATGTTGCACTCTGGCATTCGAAATCTTCTGTATAGTTGTTCAACTCATTACTTTCCAGGCGATCTTTCACTGTTCCTCGTTGGTTTTCTCTAGAGTGAGGTAGCCAGCAAAGCCAGAGTGCGTTGTTGTTAGGTTAATGGTTGTAAAAATTGTATTGAACTGTTCTGTTATAAAATAGAATAGAAGGATATGTGGTGGAGATGTGAAGACCAGTACACAAGGGTGCAAATGAACAGCGGAACTAGTACTTAGTTAGTCACAGCAGTGCTAGTGGGTCTAGCTGACTGTGCTGAGTATCCAAGTGCGAAACGCCTTCAAGGGATCAGCACAGAAGGTACCATTTGCCAACCTAGCTTCACCCGCACATCACTGCAGCCGATCGATATCTGTCCGGAGTACACCAGCTAAAGAGGTGAATCTGGTCGCTCCCCGCACCGAAGGGATTGGCGTGAAATTAGACCGGGGATAAGGTGATTTAACGATAGGAGCATGCATTAATATGCAGGGCAGGGAATCGTTGAGGCACTTCTTCGTGTGATAGCCGAATGGGATTAGTTTTTTGACCGTTTCCATGTTTTTAGTGACAAGGGCGTTCTTCGGATGTGAGCATCTCTTTCATACCCTGAGGAACGTGCAAAGTTAAACAAATAAACAACAATTAAACTTCCAAAGCTCCCGTTTAGTGAGCATGTACACAGCCAGCACAAACTGGTTGCAACCCAGTTACATTTGTAGTGAATGAGTATTTTTGTGAGCACAAACACGAAATTCGAAAATTGCATTGGCACAAATCGGCTTTGCAAGGTCTTTAAGAACACCGGATATGTGTAATCTGGTGTCGCATCTCATGGCTAAGTTAAAGACAATTCAAAATACACGAACTGTCATGTGTGCGTCCAGTTTTGGATAACTTTGGTGAACTAGTGAATGATGCATGAGATTTCAAAGATTAAGACAACTTAACTATCCTCTTATTCTGAAGAATGACACGTCACAAAATTGAAATAACAAACCCTTTAGGTCCATCCCAGCTGCTCAGGCAAGTAGACTGTATGGGAGACATCAAATTAACAAATTACAGTCGCACTCAGGAAGTATATATTACTCATGATTGAGAATTGAAAACGAGATTGGTATGCCACCCATTGACTTTTCACACTATTCTTTATCCATTTTTTAGTGTTTTTAATCACCGGTAATTTTGAGACCTCCAGCTTTCCTAGACACGGGAATCTGATGAAATTTTTCAACTTATGAAAACCATTACGATTGTAATCCACCCATTTGTATAAATGATATTGTTTGTGATATTTTGCAGAGGTTTCAGTTTCAATGTTGATGAACCAAACTTCCCTGTGACCAACATGAGATTCGTTGGCTTAATGTCCATGATCGATCCTCCTCGCGCGGCTGTACCAGATGCTGTTGCCAAGTGTCGTTCGGCTGGAATCAAAGTTATTATGGTTACGGGTGATCATCCTATCACAGCTAAGGCTATTGCCAAAGGTGTCGGTATTATTTCAGAAGGTACAAAGACTGTGGATGATATTGCTGCTGAGCGTGGTATTCCAGTTCGCCAAGTGAGTTACGGTTGATTTGGAACAATGCTTTTGCGTGTTATGATCCAAATATATCATAATGGCAGTTTAAATACAAACAAATAAGGAAGGTCTTCAGCGAGTGTAATGGTCCCCAATTAGCGTGGATCTTCCGTTATTTCCCTTTTTCTGTTTGAACAGATGGTACTGTGAGGTAACAACATTGGGGCAGGGTTAATGGTTGTCCAGACTGGAACTAAATTGAATTATTGTCAAGCTATCTCCTCCCGCACTAGCTTTTGCACGACGCCATGACTTCTGTTATTAGTGAATCTACTAATCCAATTTGTCTTCAGGTAAACCCTCGAGATGCAAAGGCATGTGTCATCCATGGAACCGATCTGCGTGACATGACTCCAGCACAGATTGACGAGATTCTTCTGAACCACAGTGAAATCGTGTTTGCTCGAACCAGTCCACAGCAGAAGTTGATCATTGTGGAAGGATGTCAAAGACAAGGTGCTATTGTGGCTGTCACTGGTGATGGTGTGAACGATAGTCCGGCCTTAAAACAGGCCGACATTGGTATGTGCATGAAACCAAACCACTTGATAGCCAATTTTTCATCTAAAAATGCTCTACAGAGTGTTACTGTTATTCTTTTCATTTTAGGAGTCGCTATGGGTATTGCCGGAAGTGACGTGAGCAAACAAGCAGCCGACATGATCTTGTTGGATGACAATTTTGCCTCGATTGTTACTGGAGTTGAGGAAGGTCGCATCATTTTCGACAACCTGAAAAAGTCAATCGCCTACACATTAACCTCAAACATTCCGGAAATTACGCCTTTCCTGGTATATATCTTAGCAGATGTTCCACTTCCGTTGGGTACCATCACTATTCTGTGCATCGATTTAGGTACAGATATGGTGAGTTCTAATACAAACTTGGCGAATACGCACCATTTTTATGAAATAAAGTGAAACTCGTGTCTTCATGTTAAAAAGAACGTGGAGGTTGATATAAAGTTTATATCTGTTTTTGAAATGAGAATTTGAGTGTTCAAGAAGACAACGCTTAACGATGTGTCTAATCCAAGAATGACTTGACGCCTGGGAACAAAACCCTGGTATAAATAGCTGGGTTTAAATGCCCGGGATTGATGATGAGTAGTGATAACGAGGAAGAAACAAGAGATGCAAATTCCTGGTAGCCCAGACTAGAAGTGCAGCAATGTATATATATATATATATATTTATATATATATATTTATATATATATATATATATATATATATGCGGATCTGTCTACGGAACTGAATCACAATATTCAGATACTCAAAATAAAAACGGCTTATAACTATATGGAGCAAACTTCTCGGGCCGAATGCTAATCTTCTAAGGTCAAAGGTCAAACCAATGGAGATCACGTGGAAATCAGACTCATAGCCTCCAGGTCAAGGTCGTCGACATTCAAGATCAAAAACAATGGTAACTACGCCCTTGTACTGATGATGTCATCTCGACTGGTGATGAAACGTTTGCAATCTAAACGTAGCGATCTGAACCCTATGAAAACCAACATCTTGAGGTGCGACCAACACAAATTTTCAAATCCTTTCAGTTCCTCTATTCTCCATCTCCATGTTACCACCCCCCCCCCCCCAAAAAAAAACGAAGTCGAAAGCCCTCTTAGGTGACCTTGCTCCGAACCTTTGACCAAGCATTCTCACCTACAAGGCAATGGGATCATCTGGGGATCCCGCAACTTAGTTGGAACCGATGAATGAGTGCTCATTTCGTACGCCCTTCGGATGGGGTTAGACATTCTGAACGCCTATCACACCTCTTCGCCGCAGATTCCGGTCAGTGTAGTGTTCGCACTTTTGTGAAAACATCTCCCATACGAGAAGGCAGTTCGTATGACTTCCTCAGTAGAGGTTATTTAAGACGCTCATTCTCTCGAGAGCATTTCGGTACGCTCGGAGTCTGGGACACTCATTCCTGACCACACTGAGGCATTTAGCCGTTGTTTAACCAATTGTGACTACAGTGATTTCCGTTGTCAGTATGACCGACGTATAGGGGAAGTCAAATATTTGTAAAACTCTCCATTGACTGGTCATTCTATTTTGATGCTCAAAAAAATTCGTTGTAACATGGATCACCACTACCGTTCAGCGTCAGCCGCCTCATTTTTAAAATTGGGATTTTCAAGAAGGAATTAACTGATCTAGGTTTGATCGGATTAGCTTTCGGAAAGTATGGCCTTACAAGTCAGTTTGAACACTGCCAAAGTGGATTGGACGTTTCTGCTTTCACTGCCCCTAACGAATGGTTCAAACTTTCTGCTCCCAGAAGCCATTTGCATTCTAGATGTGCTAAACGGAAAATCGCTATCACCGACGTCATTGCTGCGCCTGATCAAGTTTGTTTACTTCCATACCGTTCTAGGTTTCATTCTTGTTTGTCGCTCCCTCTCCATTTAAGAAGTGGCTGTTAGAAGTTATATGGGAATATAATCAACTATTGGTGAAGCGGAATGAAACCCAGAGTGCACCCTCAGCTTTCAAGCCCATCATCGTCACACAAGAGCAGATCATAGCCTAATGAAAAAAGACCCATCAGCTAACTGACTCGCTAAAAAGAGCCAACGTTGACAAACAAGACCGGCTAATACTCTGTCTGTAGTGTGATATGGCCATATTTTTATTACGAACATCGCTTCCATGTTTTCCACCAGGTCCCTGCTATTTCTCTTGCATACGAAGAAGCCGAAGCTGATATCATGAAACGTATGCCTCGCGACCCTTTACGAGACAAACTTGTCAATGAGCGGTTGATTTCCATGGCCTACGGTCAAATAGGTATGATCCAGGCGTCCGGTGGTTTCTTTGTGTATTTTGTCATCATGGCCGAAAATGGTTTTACTCCGACTCGATTGCTCGGTATTCGTGAAGCCTGGGATTCTAAGGCTGTCAGCGATTTGCCGGATTCGTACGGACAAGAATGGGTGAGCTTTCCTGTTTCTATTTCTTTCATCTTTTTACTTTAAGAATGAAACAACAGCGCACCAATTTCATTAGGGTCCACGGCCAACAGAAGGATATCAAGTAGGGAAGTTGACAGGCAGTGGTCGGATTGGAACCCGGGACCTTCACATCTAAACGCTGCGACGTTTTCCTCTTGACTATCACCGGTTAAGCTTTATGGACAAACGTTCTTTGTATTTTGCTTTCATCTGGTAGTTCTGTATTTCGCTATCATTTTTAAAGGTCTACTTCTAGATCACCAATGCGTTTTATTTAACCTTGGCATGATTGTTTCGATTCTCTCATCGCTTCTGATAATTTGCTAGGCACTGACTGTTCTTGATGAATATCGTATACTGGAATAATTTATCTAAAATTTATTATTCCGAGCTCAAATGATCAGCGGAGCCATGTTTCTGCGATTCGAGGTGCGTCTATTATTATTCTCAATATCTTCACGTCAATGAAGTCTCAGTTGTTCCGAATCAGGTAGCCACCTACTAATTAGTTTTGAACGGGAGAAAACTATGTGAGCGCAGTTTCCCCATGAATACAATGGGTTTATTCACCTTGAATCCATTGGTCGAATTATTTTCCCACTGTCCTGTCGAGTTTTATACATTGAACGATCTAGTTAATACGAGCCTTTGCATCCACTAATTGATATTTTGACACTGAAAACTACGCTGTACTTGCATGTATTCGTGCGTTTAAGTAAATAAGCTTGAAAGTTTTAGGACAATGTATGATTTGCCTTTCCCTGTCCTTAGCCGGTTAGGTGCTTCATTTTTCCAGCTTTCGTGAAAGTCTTGATCATTGATCCGCATTTGGTTAGGCATCCTAACTAAATAAAAGATTTTGGCTTAAAGATTACCATTGTTCACAAGGCTTCTTACAATTGAGTTCGTCCCTGTTTGAATAAGTTGGAAAGCAGCAAACCTAAATTCAACGAAAAGAAGTAAAACCAAGTGCACAAGGATACTTGTTAGTGAGACTGTTCTCACGAAGAAAGTGTGCAAGCAGATCAACAGTTCATGAAAACCTATGAGGTACACGCAACTGACGGTGTTGTTAACGGCCCAATCGGTCATATTCAATGCACTTCGCTAAGTAAAATCAGCATTAAATTATTGCCAGCTTTAGTTCTGATGATGTTCATGGGCACCTTTTAACATCAATTGAGAGTGATGCAGTAACTTTTGCCCTCAGTATGCATCTAACTGAAGGAATTCGAAAGTCCTATCTGCTGGTCATTGCATGCCCCAGATTGTTTTCACGATTTGCAATGGCATTCATCACTTAGGCGGCTTTAGAACGAGTAACTTCGGTGGGTTGTCATTGGGATTCAAGTATGAAGTGTTTGAACAGCACTAATTTGTGGGTGTCGCGGGTTGGGTGTCACGAGGGTCACCAGCACCCAGTATTGGGATGATTTGACATCTATTATTTATTTTTCCTGTCCATAACCAGACCTATCAACAACGCAAGAATCTTGAGTATACTTGTCACACTGCCTTCTTCGCATCCATTGTAATTGTGCAATGGGCCGATCTGATGATTTGCAAAACCCGACGTAACTCCATTTTCCAACAAGGAATGTGGAATCACCAGCTTACCTTCGGGCTTTTCTTCGAAACTACATTGGCAATTTTCTTGTCCTATTGTCCTGGATTGGACAAGGGTCTCCGAATGATGCCTCTGCGGTAAGTCAGTTGTAGTTTGCATAGTTTTCTCCATGCCAGCCCAGTGTAATTTATTTCGTTAGCTAATAATATTCACTATATAAAATTAAACAAAGTGAAAATATAATTAGGTACTTCTCTACCTGTCGCCGTTAATCATTCTTTCATCTTGTCGTAGGATTTCTCATTTTGGCAAAAGGTATGAGCAGCGGACGTGGACTTTCAGAACGGAACTTCTCTGCAAACTCCGGCACGGTCACTCTGAATTCGCCGACTTGGCGTCCTGCTTCCTCCCACCTAATATGTTGTGATATAGTATGGTGAAGCAAATTATCACAACTAGTGAATATTGAATGCTTACTCAAACAGCTAAAATATTCTGGATTTGTATCGGTACTTTAAGTCAGATGTTACTAGTTAAGTGTCCCTGGTACACCGGGTGTTGCATCTGGTAAACTACTATAGCCTATAATTGCACTTTGGACTGAGCAGGTCTTTTATCCCGCAATTCATTGTGTATTTAGAAGGAAGGCACAAATAAGGGGTGTAGTGCAACGATGTATGAGATTATAGTAAATTATACAAAACTCATAGCACCCCACTATTTACCATAAGAGCATGAGCAGAAAAGTACTCCGGTCAGCGAGACTGTATACTACGCTGACGAAACACCCCCGTGGTGCATTCATGTTCAGACTAGACAGTTTAAACGACTTTATGGGCGTCCGTAGCCTAGCACCAGATTTTCATGGACCGCGAGAAACACTGTGTACGTGTGCACGACCGACTGACAGCACTGCTAAAGAGCACGCGCACTAATAATTCAATTAACAGTACATTCACACATAACTGGGCTAAGATATTCTTAGTGTGATGAAATTCTTCAATATCCCTTGTCTCCATTCCAGATTCACTTGGTGGTTGCCGGCGTTACCGTTCAGCATACTAATTTTCGTCTATGACGAGGTTCGCAAATTGCTGCTGAGGAAGTTACCACCGGGTTCGTGGTTAGAACGCGAAACGTACTACTAGGAGTTTGTGCCACATCGTCTGTGCGTCGGCGTCTTTGTGGTTTTCAAAATAACTCCTTCCAAAAACTTGTTGCCGGTAAAACTTACGTGAAACATCAAACTGGGGGCCACATCCGCGGGCGCATACAGCCATAGCACCCACAAACTCTAGTCCATTCTCCATCCCGTGGCTCACTCCAGCCTTTGCATTCTCACTGTGAACAGTTGCCTTTTGATTCCACTTTTTCTCAGTCCATTGTTCCTTTCAGATCACAGTCCCGTCGAAAAATAACAATCGATATTGGAATCCATTTTTTTTTGCTCTAGGCAATCACCATTGTGATCCTCGTTTCCCTGTTCCCCGTGTCTGTTTGTCGGTTCTTCACCGTCGTTTTCTTGACCGTGCGCTTTTGTATTCATTCTACGAGTTTGTCGATCATTTTGCAGTGTTCTGCGTTATTCGCTGTGAATTTAGAACGGCGTAATGTTGTTTCTTTCTGACCATTCTTCAAATCTGCCCAATTTACCACTGAATCGTTTTTTTTGCGGGAGTTCTCTTCCAAAGAAATACGCACGCGCATACATCCAAGCACAACAAGTCACCCAAAAATCCCATTGAACACGACTAAGTTTTCCTGTGCTCATCCTGATGTGATAAATGGTCGCTTTCCAGTTGTCTCACGCAGTACAGTTTTGTATGTGCGCGCGCAAGGAGATTTTGTCCCTTAATTTGCATCCTCAGTTTGTCGAGTAAACCGTATTCTACTAGTCCCTTTCAGAGTTTAGACCTTTAAAACATCAAAACTTGGTTGCTCCTCACCCACTCTTGGTTTTTTCTTCTTAGTTTATTACTTGTAAACCCTATTCGTGCCCTGTTGATTCCATGTGCCACAACCTGACTACTGGCCAATCTATCCGTAGAAATTTTACCATTTTCTCCGATCAGAACATTTATTAAGAGCATTCATATAGGCATGTGTGTCTGTTAGTATACACTTAGTATCTGCAGTGTAAGTCCAAATGTGTGCGTGTAGCGCCTAGTTTCCCCGTGATCCTGATTCCCATTTGTTTTTTGGCCTGGAACCGTGTCACAGACCGTACTGCACAAACGCATTGGTGAACGTTCTGAGAACATTTTGTGTAACTATCACACGCCATTGATGTTGTTGCTGTTTTTTTCAATCAGTGCTCAATTAATCTCATTCTTACAGCTCCTGGCTTTCCTTCACATCCATATCCGTGGATTCACCAATCAGTCACTCCTAGCTATCATGTGATTTATCCCCTTCACCTCGCTAGTCGCCGTCCTCCTTTCACTACCTTGTCCTGGTAGCGCCAATAATATGTCAGGAACGCTCTTAGTGAATGCACCAGTGATCTAGCAGAACTCAGCTAGCTCACCATTTCTCAGGCACGAAAACATGGAATTCGTTTGCCGTGTGCGTGTGGTAAAAGTACGGTGCTCTGTGAGACTTCTATGCGATACTCTGGTTTGTCTTAATCTCCTGGTGCGGATACGATCTCAAGTCCTCTCTCGTGTAACACCATCATTTAAATAGACCAAGTCTACTAAACGTTCTCGACCATAGTGTCATCGTAGTCTGGTTTTATTTGATTATTTTTCAGTTTCAGTTCTTCCGGCGACGAATTGCACCAAGTTTGTCGTTTTTTGTACGAGCATCGACTACTCTACAGTGGACGACCCACATGTGTATTGCCTTAGTCCCATTCATAGCACTAGAAGTTCAGTCACTTACATACCTGCTGTTTCCGATCGGCCTCATTTTGGTGGACCCTGTTTTTTCATCCTTGTTCCATCACTAGTAAATCCCACTCTGAAATGGTATTTGGTTTTTCAGACGAGGAAACGACCATGTCGGATTAAACAATGTCGCACTTTGTTTGGGAGAACTATGACCGCGGTCAGAGCGCATTTGGGCGGTAGTGATACATTGGAGTTACTATCACCTGTTTTCCCGTATATATGCACGCACACATGCGCACACGGACTTGTTTGTTCCTTCTCCGGTTGTTTGTTTGTTTTACTGAAAAGACTGCACTGGAATTTATACACCATTTTTGTAGTTTCAGTTCCGAATCTTTCCCTCTCCCAATTTCCAACTAACTGAAAGGCAATGTGCAACTATTCATTTCACTAATATTACCATGAACCACTATTACTAATATTACTTCAAAGCTACCATTGGTAACATTACTGATATTAATAATATACGAATAGAACTACCACTACGGAAAACAATAAAAAATGCACTTCAACCAGGTTCTTTTGTTTTTTACTCTGCCATGAAGGTAAATAAGTTGGACAAATCAGTAAGCATGAGGACAATACTTCGGATTAGTGCTATCTGCGAACCGATCTAACAGTGCCTGAACATAATTTTTGAAATCACACTCGCTAATGTACTACAGATTGCAAGCAATCTGTTCGAGCAACCATCCGATACCCGACCTAAAAAACGTAACGGAACAAACAGAAGTTGATAATTAATTTCCAGTTCTGTATTGGCTGACAAAAATCAATGGATCAGTACAAACTTTACAGTCATGATGAAACATGCTGGCATGTGGCACACCTGCATCGTGATGCTGGGTTCAGACTCGAAAATCTGTGACTAATTTAGTCGCACTCTATGGTGACTTCTGATGGACTCTCCGGGCCTCCAAAACTACATGCTTCTCAACTGCGGAGTTTTTAAGACAGAACCAACCACGTTTGGAGCTCAGCGTCCTGTAACCCACTCCTGTTTAGTATATCCAGAAGATGGCTTCTTCCATCCTGAAACATTGCGTCGCTATCTTTTAATAAATTGAAGTCGGTTGGTCGTTTCCTATTCACATCTTAAACTGACTTCCGGTTCGCTGTTAGTCTGAAGAGTACGAGTCATGTTGGTTATTTTCCTGTTTTCATTTATCCTGCAGGAAGGCAGCTCTTTACGATGGGTGTGCAGGTTGAGAAGGCCGAAGTAATTAGGAGATTCTGTGCTGCGGTGTCACTATAACTGCGTGAAATCGCGTTCACTGTTCACTAGCAGTGAGTGGGGTAAAAAAAGTGGAATCCATAAAACAAATCGAGGGCTTTGCCGTTATTTTAGGGATCTCTAACACAATGACACGTGGTAGTGGATGTGCTCATCGGCAAACTTGTTGAACGATCACGAGGTGATCGGTTTTAGTAATTCCACTTCTCACTTACATTGCGCAAGCCGAAATGAGAAAATACGATTACTTGCTCAATCGGACAATTGTGCGGCCAAGCACATAATAATAAAGTATTGTTCTTATAGTTAAATCAATTAGATAAGTAACATGGGAGTGCCTAAAGGCATTTGGGTGTCTGAGTCGGTTGAAAATTCCGAGTGATTCGAGCGTTTGGTTTTCGGGAACAAGATGCACTGGTGATGGCTATTAATGCTTACTTTCGAATCATTGTTTTCAACCGGATGTTGTAATCTGGTGTCACGCCCAAGGAATTATCGTAATTTATTTGAGTGAATTCGAACTAACTTGACGAGACGCTCTATTGTTGGCAATGTCAGCTGCATTCCATTTATCAAAAGAAATTAGATGGAAGAACAGGGTAGCCCATACAGAATTTTCAACACTTGAGGAAACTGTCCATCACGGGGACCAATATTACAGGCTTTAGTTAAAGGCGGGTAACACAAGGCGATTACTCTTACATTTCATCAGATTTCGGTACAACCAATCATCTTCGTTCAGCGTGAAACAGCAAGGTAAGCCTCACTGACCGCTGCCTTTTCCCCAAGGTTACATGTCTATAAAAGAATGAATATCCAGGGGGAATAGGGAGTGGATCTACACAGGTGGGGAAAGATGGAATGCTGCTGTAACCAACACACGGAACATAGTCGAACTGCACAAACGCACTTTCCCAATCATTGTGATTCGATAGAAAATGACAGCGCGATTGGGCTACTGTTCGCGATCCACTGCCATTCCTTCAGTATATCAGCCACTATACGAGTCTTTGACTCAAGTCCACGAGACTGAGACACTGTACTTACTAATTTCATTTGTGCGTCTTCTATTCCCGTTACTACTCTGCATTTTGTTTCGCATCATCATCTACTGACCATATGGCTTCTTTCATTTCTTGGAGGAATCCAAAATAAGGCACAGTAGGTAGACGAAGCGTGTCGGCCATATGCAACACGTACCAAAACCAGGGACCTGTAATTTCATACTAAAATCATATCTGAAACGGGCACTAGCATTAGATCCTGACTCGCACATTACTCACTTCGGGTCACGTCCATCCAATCCTAGCTATACTGCATACATCGTGGGCAACCTCTAACGGGCGACAATCTCCCACACGGCAACCTTGGGTCTCGCAACCTTATCGGCAAACTACCCATTGGGTCGCACAGTGCACAGCGATCTTTCATAACTTCTAGCGAAAATCATGCTGACCCAATGCTCGTCCGGGCTAAGCTGCTCGTGGGAGTTTGATTACTACCTCTACTTCGACTATCATCCATTCACACGCAGCTAACGAACGGTCGTCGTTAACGGTCCAAAACCCTTAGTCTCCCATCCAGTATCAATCGGCATCTGTGTCATCCTGTAACACAAAATTTGCACTTTGAAGTAAAGCACCGTCCAAACCGACTACCAAACCCGAGACGTCTATCTATCGTTTGTGCACGGTCCGGCGAATTCAAACAGCACGCATGGTCATTGGCTAATCCTAGCATCACATAACTTCCCTCCATTCCCAATTCCACTCCTACATGGCCCGCGGATCTCCAAGCATCTCCATAACCTGTCCATTTCAACGGATTAAACAGATAGAAGTACACCTGCTCGAACCGCCTAGCGTCAAATGTAAACTTGACAGTACTCACCGTTATCACCTCAAGCGACATAGATATACGTAATACGAGACCCGCCCAGGTTTCCCCGAATTTTCCTCTTACATACCTTCGTTGAAGAGACCAATCTAGCCCTGCTGTCCCGACGCCGGATGAGAAGAAAATAAGAACCCGAGCCTTTCAAGCTGCGACGACAAGCCCCGGATTTTCCCTAGAGACACTAAAAAAAGAGCGAGCTCAGTCGAGCAAAGGGACGTGACTGATCGACTTGTAGCCGCGTTTTAGACGATGTCAGACTTACGAAGAGTGAATACATCTAGCGGCTGCGTTCATCCTGGACGAATCCGGGCTTGCTGTCCGCGGTTTGCCCTCCCGAAGGTTCAACGACTCAGCATTACGAACTAACAATTATCCACTATCGAATTTAAACAACTCCACGATGATAGCTACAGTCTACGCCGGTGTTTCTTCTAGAAATGGGACAACGTGACTCGCCCACGATAACGAATACATTCCTCCTTCCAAACTATCATAAAGCCTGTGGTAAGGATTTTCACAAATAGGGGTAATAAAGAGTCCCACGCAGTTTGAAAAGAACTAAGGGAATTTCCGGGAACCGGCTGTTCCCCATCTTCAAGAAGTCTAATTCACTCAAAATTCCAGTTCCATTGGGGGGTCGACAGACACCTCCCAAGGATTCGCAGCTACAGACGTTGGCCTAACTTCGTTCGCGTGCGACCAGCTAAACTGATTCTTGAAGTGCTCAGCGCAACGGCCTAGATTTTGTTGTCTGCCATGGATGAATCCACTATTCTTATCACACACGACTTCACTAACCGGAGTTCGCCGCCCATCGCTGTCCGTATAAGCTTAAACAGTCCTTTGACGTTACCTACAGCGGCCCTACTTCATCTCTCGGCCTATGCTCAACCCTAGTTCCACGGTCAGTATTATAGGATTATGTCACTGACGCTGCAACTGTCGACTATCTATCATCTCTTTCATATGGGAACGCGTGTTTGCTCTCATAGATAGCTACCTGTTGATTCAGTGCTTTTGGCACGAAAGCTGACCTAGAACCAGGCGAAATCGTTTGCCATAACTTGCATCGCCTCAGATTTGTCCCCACGTGCTGTTTACATGCTGGCTCGTTGCAGTTCTATTTCCTCGAACATTTCTGCTCAAGCTGTTGCGAACAGCCGAATCAGGACAAACGTCGTAGCCAATCGAGTCTGGTAGCATAGTCGATGGTCTCTTCACTGCAGCAAAAAACGCTCATTAAACACTACACATCTGTCCATTCACTACTGTCCCAGTAGATCTAAATTCGGACAGAACCGCGCCAACGTGCAACGCGAATATGGTCATTCTGATTCAACAACCCGCGAGTTAGAACGCCAATGTCGCTGTTTCGATCGAACTGTGTCGGAATTCGTACTAAAGGAATAATGATATCTGCACAACTGGAGAAGGTCTTTCCCCGTCTTCTTCGCTGTGCATGCAAGCGCGTCGCCCGCCTAAACGGACTCCGATGCACTCAGTTTCCAACTGAACATAAAAGTCACCTGCTACCACTACAATGTCAAGCGTTCCTCTTCGAAAAAAGAGTGACGAGGTTATCGTAATTGTGCTTTCTCCGTATCAGTGCTGCAGTCTGTCGCGTATCCGGGAGATAACAATAAACTACGCTAACACTACTATCCTTTCGGGGGGACCGCCCACGACTCCCCAGCCGACGCGCACAAGCGACTGTTGACTTGGGATCAAGTCGAAGGCTGTCTGTTCCCTCGCCACTCAAGACTTAGCTGCACCTGGGGCGTTACCCCACAGCTAAAAACTGCTTCGTCCCCGAGTTTCAGAAAATACCTAGACGAGAGCATTAGGCGCAAGTTAAACGAATTATTCTATTGAATCTGAATTGCTGCTCACGCAGCAGCTGAAATCAATTGTAAACGAGCAATCAGCAAGCCAAATGTCCTGTTGGCCAGCCTGCATTAAAGGTGGCGCACACTGGGGAACCGTAAACCGGATCAGAGCCGACGGCTTGGAGAAATAAGGAGCCAGACTGAAAACCCTCTACTACCTACTTGACAATAAACCGTTGCGAGATCGCCGCTTACAATGAAGATACTATGGTTAGGCAGAAGGGCAAACAATTGGGGTGGAACAGAAAGAAGTTGAATATAGAGAACTCCGAGCAGTAGCTACGTAGACACCCACTTCACCAGCGCCGAGCAATGGGCACGCGGCCTGATTATCCTGCGCGACGACCGATGCAGCATGGAATTATTTGTAGGCGTGTAACTCATGGGGAATAATGGACGGGTACTGCTAGGGAATCCAGCCGCTAAGTAAAAGAACGATCAGGTTTCTCAACCAAAACCTTTGGTTTTGATAAGAACCCGACCCCACGACAGTAGGGTATAGCTGAGTGGAAGCTCACCTACTTGGATAAATCATTCTTCCACTCGTTTTTCCGACTGAGCTGCTAACTCAGATCAACCCCCGACTGGGAGGACCAGAAGACTACTTCATCAGGCCTCTAACCATTGACCTTCCAGTCATGATTGGATCTTCGGCTCGAGATAAGCCATCTTGTATAGCTCGTCGGGTTATGGAGGCGTGGGATCCGTCACACCACGTCCAGGTGTAGTCGCGTTGTAACAGTCGGTACAACCCAAAGGATTATTTTGTGGTTATGGAGGCCCGTGACGAGCGTCTTCGAAAACTACACGAGACGTGCTTACTCGTGAGACTGGCAGAAACTGATGGGTTACAATAATCCAGTTAGAAGATATTTATCCAGATCTTGTTCGTATTTTTAGTTTCCTTGGCATTCACCAAATTCAGTAGCTAATTTCTGGTCCAGTAGACTTGAAAATTGGTCCGCATGCTACCGAATGTGATGCTTGAGACGTCATGGATATCAAGATTATGCAGCTGCTTGGATTTCGTACACATTTTGTCTTCGTTCGGCTTTACTCGGATAATTAAGACATCCATGTTTAGTTGCTTAATCCCATTCCATTTGCTGGGAGTACCTGTTTATTAGTGTGATTACATTCCCATGTAAAGAAGAGAATTGCTTTCGGTATAATTGGTGCCGTTTGACAGTTTTGAATTCAACGAAATGATTCCTTTGGAGCATAATGAGCGTTTGCCCCATGTTCGATATTGACCGGAGCAAATTTCATTTTCTGATAATGGCGGAAGTTGCAACTTGAGAAATAATTTCACTCTCATTTAATTTAGGTTGTTTTATGCGTACAAATTCGGTCAGTAAGAATTGGTTCCGCAAATGAAAAGCCTCCGGGTTTTGTGAAACAAAATGTAATATCAAAGCGATCGTGAACACTCACATTGGCATATTCATCGAGAATGTCTGAAACGTTTAACTCCTCGATAGTCGGTTTTGGAAGGTATTCGATCTCGAAGCGCACTAATTTGTATTCAGATCTGAAGAATAAAGTCGAGCTAAAGTATTCCGGTTTCTAATACTCCAAAGCGCTTGATGACGAAGTGTCTTGCAGTTGTAAGGAAAATAATTGATGAATCGAGTGGAGCAAGGATTTCTCTACCTCTGCATCATCAGTTGGGAACAATGGTCTGCATTTCCACCTGATGAATTTTCGCTCTCAAAGCACAGAAGTTTGGGTGAATTTATACGGTTTTCAGGCTGCTCCCCCATCGTCATCACTGCCTGCGACGACACCGGGAAATTTTGAGGAGCGACTGGTGTATACATGCCACAATAATTAAAAAAATGTTCATATTTGAAAACCAACGCCATGCTTCTTTTTTGATAACTGCCTGTCACAAAATTCCTGAAAACATGAAACTGTTCTGCATTTATCCCCATTCGAAGACGAGAATAAATGCTAGTTAGGCGGAAATTGTTTCTTAGCTAGGTTCTTTGGCTCTCTCTGTCACACATAGGAATAAAAAATTTAGTATAGAAGTTCTGATCGCAGTATGCAATAAACGCAAGAAATCTCTTGGGGCCACATTTCTGGACCTTACTTAAAAAAGCTTCTCTTTCTTCTGCGACGAGGTCCACGTTTCACTACCAAAATAAAGAACTTAAATGAATTTCTCTGACCGTTCGGGAAATTTGAAACCGCTCGACCAATTTGGTTGGTATTTGGATCCATGTCCAACTGCTGATTCGTTTGAAACTAAAAAATCACTTTCCAAAGTCAATAATTCCGTTAAGCATCGCTCACTAAGACAATATATTAGACCAAAGGTTCCAGTGGGAAAAACTGTTTAACAGAAAATATTTGAACCTTTAATTAAATCCATAATTTTGATAACCGCCTTACTTTTACATATCCCACCTTGGATTGTTCACGTGCCAATACTGTCGTGGATTTAAGGCAGAAAAACGCGAGAGGCAAACGCTAATTCGTAGGGAAACGTTTGGTGGATTTCCAAACTGTCATCTCGCTTAAGTTGACCGCAAAACCATCGAGCTCGCAAGGTCGCCAGTTCTCTCTATTATTTTTTACGTGGATGCACTTGTGTCGCTGCAATTTTACAAATAATTTGATGTTATAGTTTAAAGCGTTTCTGTGGAACCAGACGCTACAGTTTAGGTGCGTTTCAATGGTGGCTAACTTTAGAACTTAAGTCCTAGTCTGTGATACATAGTTCTTGAACTGTGGAGCTTGAAGGGCAGTGTTGTCAGTAGTTATAAGCTTACGAAATCAAGGAAGACTCTAGAAATAATTAGTCTGAGTTTAATTCTGGAGGGGCTGGGTGGTTAACTCTGGAATTCTCCATCATGCAGTCATTCATCACCATGAAACAAAGTTGCAACGTCATACCAGTTATGTAACTGCTGAAAATTTTCCAGCCGCTTTATGGTAGAAATAATGAACCTTTTGGATTCTTCCAACCGCGGGCCATTGGTGAAGTTGTATCGAAGTGCTCTAGCAGATAGTTAAGTCAAGACGTTGTTTTCGAAATGTAATGCACTAATGTTGTTTTAACCGGTAAACGGCAGCATCCGTGAGAAGAACTGGTGACGGTTCGGTAAGGCCTTGTGGTTCACCTGCAGCGCTTAATTGTGGATTTATTTCGTGGATACTTTTGAGGTCTGAAATCCGCAATGAATTTCTCCGGCCGACATAACTAATCTTTTATGAAAATCTGCGAATTGGCAACATACAAAACCGAGGTTAGTAGTCGGTAAATAGAAAAAAATGAATTGGACTGTACAGCTGTCAGGGTTTCAGCTCAAGAACAACGTGAGAGAAGTTTTCATAAATTAAACGAATTTCCGGCTAATTTTGTTTTTGATAGGACTTACCTTCCTTGTACACCTCGTTAAAACTCAATACTGATAGTTTAAGAGTTTTGCTATTTTATAACAAAACTGTTCACCATGCGGCGCAAAAACTATCCTCTAAAAGAAATACAAAATCTACATCGCCCGATACTGTGGGCTTGATTTGTGTGTTGCACTTAAGTCACACCTCCTGCATGGGACTGTAAGAGGTAACGTTGTGGTTGCTCGATGAATATGTCATATCGCTTTCATTTATGTGGAGCATCTGAACCTCCCGGGTAGTTATGGAAATCTAATGTGCAATAAGTTAATATTATTCGGTAACCCGGTTAAAATCGCGTGCGGCTGAGTGTGGGTGGGTAAGTGGGTGCGTGCGTGCGTGCGTGCGTGTGAGCTGCGTTGCTTAATAGAACGACTAGTTTGTCAGCTATGCATTACACAAAAGCCTGAATACCTTTAGATCAGAATTCCGACTGATTCTTTCTCGACGTCCCCCTGAGAGCTGAAGAGCAGCTGTGGGAAACGGCCACTGCGTTTTCTTCTCAAACAGTCAAAGCGTAGTTCACACCAGTCACAGACCACTGAGCAGATTGCGTTATGATAGTGCAGAATAGGTTGAGGGAAAATTGCCCCTTCCTTATCGTTTTGTAAGATAGATTTTGTGGATGGAATATTTTAGTTTGAATTTGATGTAATCACATCCAATTAGAGAGTTGATCAACACAGATATTATAAATTTTAAATTGGGGGCCTACTGATGCTTATGAATAGAAGATCCTCCAGCACTAGATTAGGACTGAAATCGATGTAGTGATTCCCTAATGATGGACAGCCATGGTGGAACCGATGTACGCTATAGACTAGATATGAGACCAGAGAGTTGAAGAATTCTTAAGAAACGGAACTCATTACGGTGAAATACTTAATACTAGTTGAACATTATTTCTCGATAAAATTTGGAAAGCCATCTTAACCCAGATAAAAGCAAATCAAACCGGAAAGATTACACGTGTGTAAAGTTTGGGCTGAGAAAACGTTTGACTCAACAAAGTTTATATTTGGGGAATTTAGTGTCAAACAGGCTGACCTTGGTAAAACGCCACGCAGTGTTCGACAGAATTCATCGAACCTGCTTGTTGGTGTGGGCATGAGAGATCTGAAATAGCTTAAGTGTGAGGCTTATTCTTCAGTCTGACAAGATCATTCCAGCCTTAGCCTGTGGAGCTATAATGTTGCTTACCTCATGCGAGTCCAAAGAAACAAAGAGAAATACATAAAGTAATGTGATATTCATGCATAAAAAAACCATCTATAGTTTCCAGTATGGTATGGCTAATTCAACCAGGGTATTGGCAACGTGTACAAGATTAGAACTACAATTGTAGCTAATTTGCAAGGTAGAAAATAATTTTACAAATATGCGCATGGCAACCGCAGCCACAAAAACCAAAACAAAATAGTAGTGAATTATTTCCCTCATTACAGTCACAATCAACGAAACAGTGTCCGCTGAAAGAAAAACTATGCCAAGGAGGCTAAAAGATCAGCCGGTGAATTTTGAGGCTGTTTCTAAGTGCAGGATTTTCTGTCATTTACTTAGGCTTGACTACCGTCGAGTGGTGTCTGACCATCGTTTAGAGTACTCTCTGGCTGCCTTTAGCAGTCATAACCTGGGGTGGAATAAATGTGACCCAATAACATGACCTCTTAGCTCAGTATTAGTTTCGCCAATTTGCCAATTTAAAGAATAAAAGTACGTCCATTTCAACGAAGCTCTTGGTTACTAGGAGCAGCCAAATCTACAAAACGACGGAAAACCCTCGGTTACTCCATATGGATGAAATAACAAAATTCCGGCGCAAGCCCGCAACTGCTTCCGTGATTATCATCATTCATCAGGTATGTGTTCCCACTGCGGTTCAGAAGTGGACTTAACATACGTGCACACGGCTGGCGATTCAAATGAGATTCTGATGGTCCCACCAAGAGTGTAGTCTATCGTGGTGCACTCTTTTGAACGAAGCTCCAAGATTCTTACCGAAAACTTGGTCATCGAGCATACTCAGTTTTAGTCTGATAGTCATCGAATAGTGTACTACTCATTTCCCAGATGCAGAACAAAGAATGGATGATTGGTACGACCGCAGCTAGATTTCTTTAGAATGATCTTTAAGACTTTATAATTTCGCCAAACTTGACGAAGTAGATGAAGGGGTGCATGATTATTCTCTTCGGTTGCCTCGCGGATAGATGAAACATAATGATACTCGTAAGAATTATCAAGTGACGAACGACCGCTATCTTAGCCCGGCACTGATACTCGATCTTTCGTAAAGAAGAGCACAATCTCGAAGGCGGAACAAACAAAACTTCTTTGGAACCAAGTTGTTTCCAATTTCTGAAGGGACGATGTCTCAGGGATACAGTGAGCTTATTAGCTCTTCACAGCGCTGCCTATCCAAATTTGCTACTAAAGAAGTTTAAATGGTGAAAGTAAAGCCCAGTCTGCTGCGCGACTGTCTCAACCTGACCGATAAGGCCGGATAATGAATTGTTCAGTTAAAAGAACTAAGTCAAACAGAAACTTATATCGACGGAGTAGAAATTATTGAAACGCTCCCGTGTTACAAGACCGTCCCTAATATAGGTTTTTTGCATCTTTTGGCCATCTCAGACGGTGACCCATGATGATATCCTCTGAACTAGACTTGGAAAATTTCATTCCTCAAATTACCGGTGATCAGATTTTGTATTCCTGTTGTACGAGAATTCTCGCATCCTCCCCATTTCTCTCTCTCGCGAACCCTATTTCCATGACTTTGTTTCGCCGCATTCCAATGTTTGGTAAATAAAAACGACGATACCCTCAAAATTATCCGCAAGCTTTTGCACGATACACGTTTATTCTGTGACTTGTAACAACATAAAACATCTGTACTTAGGTTCGTAAGATACGTGTGACTAAAACCACTACGAGCACGAGGACAGTAACAACAATGGTACCAGTTTCAGCATACGTGTCAGCTTCAGCACCACCCGAGGTCCCCATCTGTTGATGGTGCCACGGTAAAAGGGAATAACTGGGCCTAAACGTTTGCGATTCGTTCGGCGGTGGTGGCGGATTATGAATTCGTAGCCACTTCTGTCAAATGACCGTAATACGCTTTGATCCAAACCACACACGAACCATTAATCAACTAATTTACCAAGCAGTAAATTAAAATGGTGCAGGCCAGCACATGATGACTGTGATGCTTACGTCGAAACCGAATATACGTCCACACGTGCCTTGTATACAACTACAAAGTGGTTCGGATGACAAAAAGCAAGAAAGCGTGGATGTAAACTTGCAAAACTGCCAACAGTGTATTGCTGAATCGTTTTGTCGTTTGCACTTTACTTATGAAAATTGGTCGCTAACCTAGTACTTAACACGGTTGGACTGTTTGTCCACACCAGCTGGTACATTAGGCGATGTAAAGCATGTGCGTAAACTGTTCCTGGTCGGCATTCATAGCACGACATTTTGTACATATTTATTAAATTTTCTCAAACAAATTTCTTATCGCTATGAAAACCAAGCACGGAATTTGCTCGTATAGAGTAGCGGTCAAGTTGCCGCCACTAAACGCGGCCGTCGAACTTGTTTTGTCACTGCCTTAGGCCCACTAGCCGGAAAACGGATGACCGAACTGGGAGAGAGTAAGCTGGCCGAATTTGGGTCTGTGGGTGGGAGGGTGAACTAGGTTAAGAGCGACAGGACATGTACTTGAAAGTAAATGAACTGACATCATCCATTTCCGCTGTGTCCCGAGGCGTCGTTAATAACTGCACAAGGCTAGTCATGCAGTACAGGTCAACGAATTCGGCGCAATGACGGAGATCATGTGGCTTGCTTGCCATTATCAAAAAGTCGACGACATCTCACTTGTGTTCAACTTCAGGATAATCTTAGCTCGCGACATTCACCTGTGTATACCTTACTGCATATCTGAGATGATTTCTCAATGTGAATGGAAAGCCACCGCTGAAGAAAACAATGAAAAAGAAGGATTGAATAAATACGATAGCGGTATGACGCATAAAGGTAAGTATGCCAGGAGTCCTTGAAAAGTTGATCCAGAAAATGTCGGTTTCGTCACTTTTAGAATCGGTAGCTATCTAGTCCGGAGTGAGTGAAGCTCGTGTAAAAGATGATTGAAGATATTCAACTTTCACATTTCATTTCAGTCGACCAGGCAGTCCGCAGTCTGAAAACTGAGAACTTATCTTAGTTAAAAGTTATTCTGACCTATGCCCGAATCCCTTGATCTAGAGGCTCAAAAACCATTCATTGCAAAATAAAAGGTCATCGGAACAGGTGGATAATTTCTGACTCTTAGTTCTTCCTAACGGATAAATTACAATATTATTACTATGGCTATAATTTTTATTAACTGATACAAAATATGTTGTTTTCAGCTGAATAGAAGTAGTGGTAATAATAGTATGCTTTGTCAATTAAATGACAAACTTTTGCCATCCAAAGCTCACTACGAACTAACAGTCCGTCAGTGATTTCTTGACCATTTTTGACCGAAGTAAGACTAGCCTTTCCTAGTCGAGACATTCTTACCAAAAATGTGGCACAGTTTTGTGTTAAATCCTTTCGAGAGGACGAAAAAACATTCACCTTAGTGGTGGCTTCGCGACGTGAACTTCAAACAAACGTGCGGTCAAAATTCACGGCAAGTAGGCTATCGCCTGTCAACGTTAATCGTATTTCACAAAATAAGATCTCATATAGAACGGACTTACCCATGTATTTCTGTAGCGACTTAGAAAGTTCTACGAAAATGGAAAATTAGTCGCGAAATGGTCATCGAAAAAGGACAGGAGTGTAATGAAGGGAATTAAAAAAAAGCATATCGGCTATGGGGATTTCCCCCGAACTGCATGCCCTATTGTGGACTGATCAGGTATGCTGTCATTTGATCACAAGGACGTGGGGGTGGGATCAAAATGGGAAACTACAAAGACTATTCAATAATGACTGACCCACCAACAAGAAGGATTTCGAGGGGTTTCTCCTAAGGTAATCTTGGAATACCAAGCTCAGAGATGTGGAGTTCCAGCAAATCACCAACCTGAGAGCTGGTCAGCAATATTAAACTAAGTAGTACATATGATATCATAGACTCATTGTACAAAACTTTAGTATTGTCATTTTACTTAGGAATCGTAGATAAATATTCTTTTCATCCTGGACTTCAGGTGGCAAACACCCACCTGTTGGCCGAATTGGTCGGACCGGTCAATTTTGAAGATGCAGTTTGATAAAGCCGATTCGTGTGGTGTTATTCATATCAGCCTTATGATTTTGACCAAGGCTTGTTGTATCTAGACATCCAGGTAGTCCTTTTGTGGAATAGCGGCGTAACTGATTCCTGGTTACGCAGAATGCTGTTCGGTCATTGCTTGTAGTCTGCTCCGTAACCAGTCCCGGATAATCGGAAGAACCGACGACAATCTACTGTATGCAATTCCGAAAATGCGTTTTTGATGTGGACTGGTTCCCGTCCTTCACGGTACGTAAACTGGAACAGTGAATTTCAATTACCTAAACTTCTCTAATCGAAATTTGATCGGACTGGGTAAATATTCTAACTTTTACCGAAGATTTCGCCGAGTAAACGACAACCAAACAGGCAACATACCTGGTAAGGAGAATGGCCTATTAGCTGTGGTGCTACTAGCCCACAGGAAAGAGCTGCAAGAAAGTCTGAATCGGTTAGACGTTCAATATTTATCCCTTTATAGGCTTAAGCTCAAAATCTTTCGAGAAGGTTGTCGACAGGAAAGTCGTAATGTGTGGCAGATAATCGTTCAAAAGTGCACATTTTCCCGTCGTTTATCATTTGGTATGCAGACTTCGGGTGGTTTTGGCAATCGAAACCCATCGGACAAACAGAAATCCTGTGTCTTGCACCCCTTAAAGCTGACGTTGGCTCAGTCTCGAATAGGGATAAACTTGTTACTATAAGAACCCAAGTGTGCATTTCACAGCATTTATAAGCTAACGAAAATGCTGTGGTCACGAAATGTGTTTAAAAAGAATTTTTGTGCACTGCCTATACTGTATAAAAAAGCTTAATTTTAAGCGAAATACAATAACGCCATGCAGGAAAACTACTCACACTTAGGTTCACATGCAAGAAAGATCAGAGACACAGGTAACAGCAGCTTCCCAACCAGGTAGAAGCACTTTCCAAAGGCTCCACACATTCTGATGAGGTCAAACGAAAGCGGTTTGTTGACGTCAAATTTTGATCGGTTACTAATGCGGACATATACAAAACTACACCCCTACGAACACAAGCACGACCATTGAGATTTTATACGTTCAAAAGTGACTGTGAAAATAAAATTTTTCTGATTAAAGCTTTATCCAAATGAAGCGATGCAGCTTGCAGTCGGCATCAGTATCGAGGTCGACTTCTACTTGACCTTATCGGTTCCCGAGGTAGTTCCGGTATGCGATATGTATTCAGATGTTTTGTGTTCGTGCTTCAGTTCAGGCTTGCCGGATCGCTTCCAGGAAGTTGTTAGACCACAGAGTTCATAAACCACCTGGTCTCTGTTTGATGATATATTGTGGACACCCAATATCACTTCCGGTTGTCCTGGTCATTGGTAGGAAAAAACGGATAAACATATTTCGTGTTCATCTGAAAAGATAATAAAAGCCATATCGCAGAATTTCTAGTATGATTTTACCTCTAATTATCATACAAGGTGCGACTTCCTTCCAAAGGCATTACTGAAAATTAATGTTATTTCCCTCCACCAATGACTACAGCATTGTGGATAGCTTCATCAATTCAGTCCTACCATTTTGGTTGAAGCGAATGAAAACGCTATGTGCGACCATCCAATTTTAAATGGCAAGGAGAAATTGGAAATGTCAAACTCTTATAATTAGTTCGTCAGAGTTGGAAAGAGGCTAAAATGTATGATGTAGACCTTTCTTGGAAATCAATCTAACGAAAAGAATGTCTTGACTTTATTCGAGCCCGGGAAAGTTCACGCGACCGGATGACAGTTTGAGCAGAGTCAAGATGACTTCCTCCAATCTGCAATCTCCGATGTTCGTTTCAGGTCATGTTAAGAGTCAAGGAAGATGAATTTTCGAGAAAGGCCTCCACAGGTACTGTATATATTGAATAATCAAATAGCTGAACAGTGAATATTTAGATAATAAACAATCAGGAAATTTCCATACCGATACTTAAAGGCAGTTGCCAGTCGTTTTGAATACCTAGACTGCAGTTTGCACTTCTCATTGGTTTACTCATAGGTTAGCGGGCCGTTAATGAATTATAAAACGAGAAGCTGTGTTTGTAATACTCAATGTGTAAACTTCTTGGGCATTTTGTATTTGTATCTGGAACAGTGAAAACATCTTGACCGACCCTCTCTATGGAATTTCTTGTAAAAGTTTTCTACTGTTCTAATTCGATGCGTTAGTCCCTCACGGTGAATTTTGCATATATTGTACGTTGACGATTAGGATGAATAAATTGAATCTGTACATTTCCCAAAGCTGAGATGATGGGAATTGAGGTGGTTTTGTCCCGTTAATTGGTTTCTACTGCTAATTAGGGAGAAAAGGCAACTGTGAACAGACTGTTTGGTTCATCTCTCGATCTTTTTGATGTCAGCATTTAGGCGAATGCCAACAGAAGCTCTCGCAGCTCTTATCTGCTATGCGATGTGACTGATGCTATTCTAGCCTTAGGGGACTGCTCAGTAAACTGCATCAGCTAACGAAACGGTCTCTGAGACCGAAAATCGACCACATGACCTTAATCTGAATAACGTGTCCACTGCTGGTCTGTCACGTTACTCTGGCGGCTACCTTTGCCACAGAGGAAATAAAGAGGTGGTGTGAGCGCAACTAAGTCTTGCACAACCATGAAAGTAGAAATAATTCTATGAAAGCAAGGTATCCCAAACAAAGACCGTCTTATGCACGTAGGGTAGCCATTTGAGTTGTTTTCCAAAGAAGCTGGAACTTTAAAGGGGCGAACTATTGTTCTAATGCGCTTTCACTAGCCCACGGCCGCTCTCTGTATCAGTTAAATTACCCCTCTCAACGTGAATAACGTAGGATAACAAAAGAGAAAAAACTGTACTCACCATCACTCTCACTTGGCAAGGAATGTAATTGAATTTGTCAATAAGATGATGCCATTACGATGGTGATACGAGAATAAAAACGAATTCGCATCATGGAAAGATCATGAGGAATTTTCGAAATCAATAATGTATCTAATGCTTCAAGTAGGACTTAATTTGCAATCCTCAGTTTGTAGGTTTTGACGAGGGGAAAAATAACTAAAAACGAACTTGTCAAATTGCATTTGGTATTTTGCTATGCCCGTCGAATTTACAATATGAACAACGCGAATTCAACTTTATCGACTTTGTCAAACTTATCCGGTAAATCAACGGTAGATAAAATGGAAGACTCAGAGAAAATAGTTTTTATCGATTCAAGGAAGCCTTCTGCCATCGAATTACGAACGATTGGGATTTCTTCACCCGGACAAAAAATCTAATTCATTCCCTACTGTCCCTTAGGAAAACGTCTGCTCTTGTTTTCCACATCCTTTGAAAACGCCCTTTCCTTGCCTTGTTTTCACGTGACACAAATGCTGGTTAGCAGGCCACATACCTGGATAGCGTCTCACGGAGACAGCGTCGATAGTTGGGAAAGTAATTTTTCTTTTCGCGCAGGATTTTTGTAATCGATCCATAACCAGCTCTTCTGCCCTACCTCCACTTTAGCCACAGTTGCAATAAACCCGGACCATTTCTCTTGCTAATGGACGATAAAACTATATCAATGGAAACCTGAATAACTTCCGATTGATCCCAGGGCTTTGCTTAGGTTAGGATTATGCGGCAATGTGATCCAACAACCCAAGTGTTGCAGCTAAATAGTTGACCTGATGCAGCTGGATTAAAATCAACGTTATTAAATCCCAGCATAAGATTGTTTTGTAAATTTATTCCTCAAAATACTTATTTTTATCCGAGGTGTTTAAGGTAAACCACAATGTCATCTGTACTTCGAAGTCATTCGGACAGGTACTATTTTTAATAATATTGGCCATCAAATGACACAAGGTCGATCTCTATTCAATGTGTTCTGCTTCCATCTAAAACAGCGCATTCTGTGGCTTTCAATTCATTGCACTGAGTGTGAAAGTTTTTTTTTTCAAATGTGTATCCTGGTTTTAAACTTGGCATGAAGGAAACAAAACAAACCCACACAAGCATGGGCACACCCGTGCACATACACACACGATAAAGAATATAGTATGACACTTGGCGATGGAGATCAAGAGACCGGAAACGATCTGTTTACTTTTTGATAAATTCGCGTGAGTGTTTGAGGCAGAGAGACGAACAAATAAGGACAACACTGACCGACAAATATGGGTTGTGAGGACACTTCTATTTTCTACTTTCATTCGGGGTCACTTTTACCTGGTGTTTATTGTCAACAATAATAATAATAATATTAATCCATACCATGATCCGGTGCTGATAGAACATGCTCACGGTCATTGAATTTACGACGGTGCGAGGATTCCAATTTCCTACTCCGATCGAATTTCAACCATGCGAAAATTGCTTAGAGGTAAAATCAAAATTAGGACGGTGTTCGATTTACAAATGGAATGACGTGATTGTACCCGTCATTATCCTTCACTGTTGAGGTTGATATTTCCATGTTAACAAGGGAAAGATGAATTAATGCTTGCTTCTGTACTCTGTTCCATGTTTGTATTCATATTGCCTTCAACACAATAGTCGTTGATTCTAGGAATTGGCCACTGACCATAACAGTCCGCGAGTATAAAAATCGTGCGGTGGAAGGATTAATTATCTTGTAGAGTTGATCACTAAATGACCAACTATCAGGTGAAGTGGCCATGAGCCAAAATTATTCTGCTTGCAATATTTCATCCCGGATTCAAAGCTAAAGAGCAACACCATGAACATTCATTGCTGGTTCTATGAGATCTCTCACCGTTTTTAATTGTACTCTCGACATTGGTACTAAAGGACTGATCTTTTGAGGCTGAAACTGTCACATTTATCACTTAAACGAAACGATAACGGCTTCCGATCAAAGCAACGGATGATCTTAACCATCTTCGATGATCTTTGTGAGTGGTTCGGACTTTGATCGGAATCAAAATGCATTGGTATACCATTTCCAATTATCAGGTTTGTTTAAAACACTAAGAAGGCCACTTCAAACAATCTTAAGGTTTGAAAACTTTCAAATACTCTAAGCGGCTAAATAATGAAAAGTCGGTTCAGTTGATAAAAAATAAGCGCATGGAAAGCAATTCTGGTGAGGTTTTCAATGTGAAACTACCCTCAGTGGAATCAAAGTTAATTGCGCACTTGAGGTTAATATTATATATATATATGCCATTATCGCTCCTGAGTGATTGAACATCACGCAGAATCGCAAAGTGTGTGCCGAGACAGCCAAGATTGTTCTCTTTGTGAAAGTGGCAGGCAAAGTGAATATGAGCGAAAATTGTAAAACGTACGACTACCAAAATGTAATCTACATTGGACTACAGGCGAACTATTTGCTAAACTGCATCTCAGCAATATAACTGTTAAATAAATCTAAATAACGGCAATAATAATAATGATAATGACAGTTGTAGTGTTTCAATTCTTTCGCTTATTCTATGGCTAATAGACAATAATTACGAATCGGCCGCTTCGATTGAAAAGCTGCCAATCGGTGGATTGATCAACTTGGGGAGGGTTTCAGTCCGTGGAATTTAGGTCTAAGCGCCCCGGTATCATGCACTGGATCACCGACAGTCAGAGAAACTGATGCCTTTTACGATTTGGGTTTTCTGGTAACAGTTTATCGCTGTTAGAACCAATGCATTTGCTGGTGTTCCTCGTTGAACATGCGAAATCCCCGGTTAAATGCTGGGTACGTATTATTTCCAGGTTCAGACGGAAAAATTAAAATTGGGCGCAAACAATTGTGATATCAATTCTTAGCTGCAAAAAACTCCAGTGCCATATGATTCATCAGGCATCAACAACAATGAATTACCGCCCAAGAACGCAGACGAAAGGGGCACCAATCGGTGCTTATGATGATCCGCCTAACCTCAAAATGGATTTGAATTTACAACTAATATTTGTCACCTGGATGCTTTAGCTGAAGATGTATCCGGTGAATACCAGATTATTTACGGTATTCTGAAGGCTGTTCATATCAGTGGTCTAGTTGTTCTCTTTTCGATGTTTGATGTCCAGTTGACACAATTTTGGTCCCCGGAAGCCTCACTTCCTTCGATCTAGCCAGACGGTTTCGTTCTATGGCCCTCAGATTGCTTGCCATGAAAGCTAATGAGGAAGCTAGTCCTATCTAACTGAATACCCCATCCGACTCATTTCAGTTTGTAAATAGTTCGGTTTTGATAATGTAACGCGTTTTGTTGGTTTAATCAATAAATCATATGGTAATTCGATATTTTCGGTCCTTTGAGCTTCCCCATATAAGCTTTTTGCCTTTGCTTCGGTAACCTGAACTCATCTGTTTCAGAGGCTTTAATCCTTGGATTATCAAAATACAGAGGGTTTTTGTCGACATCGAACTACTTTCACAATCAAGTCCAGTTTACTAGGACAGAACAACTGTTTAGTAATTAATTTGTTAACAATTCTGGCGTACTGCAGGCTGACCTGTAATCTCATTTGCTATTTTCGACTAGCATTAGTGATCACTCGCTTTCTCCTATATCGAGAATACTTACATATTCGGAAGTATAGTCAGTGCTTCTCGCTTAGCTTTGCCGCGAATCACGTTACACTTAATTCCAAATCTGTTAGGAGTTAGATCTGTCAAATATTTAGATATTAGACAGATACTAATTCAAGAGGGCCAATTTGAATTCACAGTTGAGTAGGTGAACTGCAACGATGATTTTTCCATTTGAAGAAATTGACACAGATCCGAAAATCGAAAAGTATTTTGGAGTGTGTTCTCCCATTTTTTTTGTCGCTTTTTCATCCGCACATTTGCCTATTTTTCCAAACTGGACGTGAAGCACTTCGTCACGAACTGGCGATCTCCAGCTGTATTTCACACGCACCTCCCCATATTCATTTGACTGACTTCGCCAACAACCATATTCGGCCTTGCCTAATACACGGTCCTTCTCACCTAGTTACCCAATGTGGATTTGGACGCTATCTTGCCAAAAGAAAGTGGTGAAAATTTTCTGCGCTCCACCTGTCACGAATATTGAGCTGTAAGAAACCAATAGAAAGCAACTTTAGATTCTAAACACGCTTCAAGGTCTTTCCTTCGTTCTCACTCCTGTGTCTTTTACAACTAATATTACCTATTAGGCCTATTCTCCCCCTTGTTTTCAGATCATATGACTGAAGTGTAAACATACTGTTAACGAGTGAATAAGTAATTCTGGACGAATCGTAATTTACGGATGGGCATAATGTCTGTGAAATTCCCACTGTGTTGCATGGCAGTCGGTGAGCCAGTTGTACTTTCATTGCTGACAGACGTGATCTTCACGTATAAGCTTTTCTGTCTCTCTGCACTTGACGAATTCATCAGTACTACTTGCAACCAGAAGGCGCTAAAAGTAACAATAAAAAACAAAGATCGATACTATTCCGACGTCAGCTATAGGAACGGAAATTTAAGGGACTTGGAAAACGGAAATAAACTGGCTTTATATAATTCATCGATGGACGACTAAGGGAACGCGATTCACTTTGTCAAGGTGGTCCTAGAACAAATGGTTGGTTAGGAATCAAATTTGTACAAATCATCCAATGGCTCATTTCCGTCGGAAAACTTCACATCTTAACTGTGTATGTTGTTGTAAGTTGTCACATGAATTTTTTCCCCGTTTGCTGACCACTGGTTGACAGGCTGTTGGAATTTTGGTTCACCCACTAGTTGCTGTTTTCTTTATGCTTTAGCAGAAATCAGGGTACTTGTGGACCATATTGAGAATATCGTACTATGCACAATGCACCTACAGTCAGCACAGTCGCTTTCCACCGAACCGATACAGGTTAATTCTCATGCTATTGTTTGGAGTGTGGCGTATTTTGTTGTTGCGCAAATGGATTCAGGTGTTGCCGGGGGCCAACAGAATCTCAGATATGAAGATGTCTTACGAATTTTCACTGCGAATGTCACGGAGGATGCTGGTAGCTTGCGGTGAGAAAATTTGAATAGGTCCTTCTCTAGAATAGAGGGCGACTTATGATTGCTTTCTGCGGTGTTTGCTACCCAATAGAGAGAATTTGAACGAACTCAGCTCGAGTATTGCCTCTAATGTAGCTCCTTAGTAACTGGTGAATTACTAAATTTTCGGGGTAGCTGGTTGCGCGATAACAAGCTGGAGGCATGAAACACTGTAGTTTTCCACTGAGGAACGTGGTGTTTCTAGTACCGAACTCGTTACAATGAGGACCAAGAACAAATCATGAGGGATTACTAAAAATAGCCACACAATCAATGAATTCAAACCTAGTTTAACTGAACGAAAAACGGCAGTAGGTACAGGAAGTAGCCATCGGTATATCATATTCGATCACGCAGGGTTTGAGCCATAGTTTGGGGCATTAAATATGGATTGTTGATTGGTTCTGGCAAACCCCTACATTTCTCAAAGAAGAATTGGCGCTGCTTCACGAATCACATGAAGATTAAAGGAAAACCGAAGCGAAAAGCCCATTTAGATGCAGCCCGACACAATCTTAGAGAAATCGATGTGACCGTGCGATTCCGTGCATAAGCAAAAAGACGGCTACTTTGCACGTATACGAGGCCTTCGAAATTCGGCTGTTTGAATCGGATTTGAACGGGCGGGCCTCAGTATTTGGGACAGCCGAGCTATCGTAGCTTACGAAGGAGGATAAAGCAGTGAGAGTTCAGTGCTGCGTAATCCCCCTTATAGTAATACAAGGCCTTCAGCGTTGTTTTGGTCAACGGATTAGCAGAATCATCTGCCTTGCAAGAAGGATGAACAACAAGGACTAGCAGAATTCGGCATACAGTTGTTATGTTCTTCGGGAATTTCAATTTCGCCTAGTCGCATCATTCCTCCGGTAAGTAATACGCAAATCGGAATTTCCATTCTCCACAGTATTGGGCAATTTAGGTCAACTCGAAGCAATCTAAAGTTGTGACGTCTATTCTAAAACATAACAACAACAAATCTTCGAAGCATTTTCAGACGCTTGTCGCTCAGTTTACTGTAACTGAAAAAGCATTCATTAGTAATGTAGTTGTAAAAATATTTTTGATCAAAAATGTGGTGATGAGAAGGACCCGGCGTGGACGTAAGTGGCCAGAAAGAATAGCTCTCGTCGCGCCAATTTGCTAGCCTCACTAATACTCATTACAGCAAAAGTTACAGCAAACATATACATACAAGCAAAGAGCAATTTATTTAATGCCCATCAGTTCACTCCAATTTACCGACTACTGGAACAGTCGGATAAGTTGCCGGCCTTTTTTGTCACTTCGCACTCAAGAGTTCCGTGTTCCAGGCTGGGCGATAGATCACAAAAAGCCAAACGAATTTTTCTTGATAAATAAATTACTTAACAGTGGTCCTATGGCCAACGAAAGTGCACTTAAGCCGCAAAAGCTCACCAAAGCTTCGACGAAGCATCTCTCTCCATGATATCATTGTACACTATCGTCGGAGTTGTACGCGTTCTTAAGCGCAAGAATGATCAAAAGCAGCTCAACGTAGCGGAAATTCCTTCACCACATTTCTCCTCACTCCGAGGATAGTGTCACTCATGGTATGCCAGTGGTAAATATTTGCTATTAGCCGAGAACAGTTTCTGGCAACTTGCTATTGAAGAAACTTTTCGAATTCGGTATTTCTGTTGTTAAACGTTTGCAATGTCATCATTGTGAGGAATGCTTGAAAATCTCGGTGATATCAAGTTCGAAGTAACACAGTGTCCTTCAGAAGGCGCCATATTGATCTAAACACCTCGTCTTCTAATCAGAGATCTGATGAGAATAATGGCTTAATGCTAGACGGGTGGGATGGTTATAAACCCAAGGTCTGCCAATCATTTTACTCCCAAAAGCATTCATTTGCAGTTAGCGTGGGAAAGGAACAACGGACCCTTTTGTTATATTACGGTTCGTTTGCCAATTCTGGGAAAGGGTATATTCTTGATGATAAGCAGCTCCGAATTACAAAATTATGGAATATGAATACAGCTTTATGACACTTTGTTACAAAACTTCTGAGTACGGTTGACTATCTTCTGGACATAATCATCTGAAGAATAAAGTATTTCAACATGATTCTGACTGCACAAATTTGGAGTCTGGATCGCAAACATTTCGCCACCAGTCGAGGAGGCATTGTCGGTGCATACTTGATTTCAGTCGCATGCAGAATGTGACTGCGAAATTCTTGATCAACGGAAAAATGACCTCAACAGATGTCGAGTCACTCAACAAACGTTAGCTTCTATCCGGTTAGCCAGTACCCAATAAAGTGTTGGCCTGGGTGCCGAATTATTTGATTCTTGTTCTGTTAAATCCAAAATCAAACACAAATTTATGTAAACGTAAACTCTCAGTTTCGATTTTCATCACAAACAAGACGCGGTGGACAAAATTGATGTTTTCATCTCTGCATTGTTGGACTAGATCTGCCGACTCCCCGGGAGACCCCATTAGGCAAACAAATAAACCTATGTTGGGAAGGCGAGAAAACAAAACACTTCAACTCTGAAATGAATGTGTTTGAAATAATTTGATTTTATTGGTTATGCAAAATCACGGTGATGTACGAAAGAAAGGGATAACTGATCGGTAAATTTTCCCAACAATATGAATTGAATAAACCATCCGTTGTTCTGAATGACAACCAGCAAGTTTGACCAGTTGTATGGATCATTGTGAGCTAAATAAAGGTGCAGAGAAATCCAAACCAGACACTGTCTCAGCAGACGAATTTGAAATCAGAACGTTTGGATTGTTATTTGTTTTTAATCCATATCTCAAAATCATTGCACTCCGGCAAGTCATGATCACGTTAGTGCGCAACATTTGGCCGCTAGCAGCCCACATTTTGATTTAATCCCATGATATTTCTAGAGAGTCAAAAACAGATTTTCCCTGTATTAGTAGACGGCATCGAATTTCAACAATTTATACCGGGGCTAGAATG
Organism: Fasciolopsis buskii; assembly: GCA_008360955.1. NCBI lineage: Eukaryota > Metazoa > Platyhelminthes > Trematoda > Plagiorchiida > Fasciolidae > Fasciolopsis > Fasciolopsis buskii. Next base: position 108,734 of record LUCM01007073.1, read on the forward strand.
AACAAATCCTGTGTCACACAAAAGACAACAAAGACCGTAAACGGATTTATCCTACGTTAATTACGTGGATTAGGAACATAGTTCTGATAGTTCAGTGGGAATTTTGTCAATGAATAAAAGTGTGGCGACGAAACTTCTGTGTTTTAATTCAACCAAAGGTCATTGCTACTGATTATACAGTCTGAGGCTACTAAACGGAAATTCCTGTGGTTTGTCTATCATACCTCGAATGGGCCAGATATCGCCGGCCGCTTCGCTTCACCTCCATTGTTCAAATGGCTTCACCTGGCAAAAGCGCAAGAGGACTACGGTTGTTTTTCTCATACGTTCTAGTAATCCGAACCCGCAGTTTGGTCTTCTTTTCTTGATGATTATGTGCTACTTACAGGTAGTATCTCCGCAGTCATCTACAGTGATAATAAGGTGGCGAGAATGCAGCGCTTGAATACCCAGTAACAAAAAGGATTGCTTTTTCCGTTAGCAATTCCCACAGGTTATTATTTCAGATCCTATCGATAATCAGAATTTAGCCCCAGCCTGTGCAAATGATAGCACAGTTTCATGAAATAAAGATGCATGTGTCTAAATATCAACTGCTAAACAAGAATTTAAAAAAATTATGTCCAAGCAGTTTGCCAGTTGGTTCGCATTCTACATTATTGATGCATTAATAGTTGAAACTAATTACTGGAACCACTTAGGGCAGTTTTGTCTTGATTTCATTGGACTCGGTATTAGCACATGTACATCGGCAGTAAATCATATAAGGCATGCATATTTTGGTGACAGTAAACATGCCTTTCTGTGGTCTGTTTGAATGGACCCCCTAGGAATTTACCCCACAAAAAAACTGCCCGAAGTGATTGGGATCCGCGTCCACTGGACTTGGGTCCAAACTAGACCGACAATGTTCTCAGTAAATTACCGCATTCTGTAAAGATGATAGCGCAGCAATTTTTGTGTTTCAGATTATCCGATAAACGGAATCGAAGTCCATGATCACCGGAAGCCGTTGACCGATTCCATCTCCCCAAATGAGTATATATTTTTCATCCCAATATTTGTGTTAGTTGGACTATGTCTAATTTAAAAGTCGGTATGATGCTTCTTTGAGGAATACTTTTCATTTCCAAATAAGGCGGTTTTGCATCAACCGACTGATGTCAATAAACTCACTTCGTTTTCCAGACCTAAGATTCACAGATAGTTCATAATTGAACCAAATAAACATCTTATAACTCTTTGAACTTGTGATTCGAATATGCAGTTTTGTTCAGCTTCCTGATCAATCCTGAACAACAATTGTGTTTCCAGTTCATGTTGCTCGATTTCCGGGAGAAGTGCTGTCATTTATTCTACACCTAAAACCTAATGTGCTGTTGTTACTTCACTAGTGTAAACTATAATTCAGGCTGATAGAAGTGGAACCATACTCCCAGTTACCACCCTTTGTATTCACACGAATGCATCCTCATCAGTCCTTTGGCCTAAAGTTTGGTCCCCCTCGCCCATGATTTTACCGGCAGTGATAAAGCGATCAATATCTCGGCGTGCAGACATGAAGAGCCAAGTTTTGCTTTGGTCAGCCGAAGGTCATTTTTTATTCGGCATTCTTTTAGTAATTGCGGACCTGTTGTTGTAATACTGTACACTTCTCTTACGGACAACAAGAGAAAAGTAAAGAGATTAGTATTGTCATTGTTGTTAATATAATCATCAGTATCAGTAGTGTCATTAATGTTAAGAGTACTGCTAATTGTTTATTCTCAATGAACGTGATTGAGTTTGGTAAGAGTAATCGGCTTTACTTTGACCGGATTACCGAAAGGCCAACGAAAGACCTGCCGAAAATTGGTTTAGCATGAAATCGGTGTTACGGTTTGCGGTACGACAGAATATATAATAAAATGACGTATCGTTTGACCGCAGGTGTCGCTGGTCTTATTTTGTGTTCGGCCAACGTTCAAGTGGATGGGATAAGAGCAGGTTAGTAAAACATTTTAGATTTTTGGTTTTTCTTTGTGAATACCCAAGAAATGCGTTTTATATCGTACCATCCTAAAAGCCCAAGCTAATAATGACCACATCATACAGAATCTGCGCATTGAGACATTCACTTGTGTCACCATAGATATAAACTTTTCCTTAATCGACCCTCTCTTCACAAGCATCTTAATAAACATCCGAAAGTTCGTTGATTACTGCCCAAAGTTACCACTGAAATATGGTCCCCAAAGAAAATTTACACATTCGATAATGTTTTATACTTCGGTAATATAGTGTGTCTTATGGCGGCTAAAGTAGAGATGAAGTGGCCTAAAGAGAAAAACTAAACAGACTGCCCTATTTTTATTCTAATGAATAATTTCTTCTTGGGGCGTTCACGGACCAGCGAATTTCAACTTGAAGTCACCGAATGATATTCCATTGACACGATCGAAACAGGCGCACTGTCACGCCCTCCCGAATGGATGATAGTTTCACAGATGAACAGGTAAGTACTCGTGCTCGCGCTTGGTTCTTAAAAAAATAGTGTTATCAAAACTCGAAATGGAATCCCGATACGTTTAAGGCATACATCCGTAAATGGCTAAAGCGCAGTTTATGAAGCAAGGTCGCTTTGATTCACCCTATAACCCACGAACTCTGTCGCAGTGATAATTGAAAATCGATTTGATTTGCAGGGGAAAATTAAAATGGCACAATAAAGTTCCTTAGTCCTTCGAGTATTTTAATGGGAAAGAAGCGCTTTTGGAAATTATTTGAAGAAGACCTGTGCTGAAGTCCGTGGGACAGGAAAATAAGATTGCGGAAATGGATGTTTCCGAATAGAACAGCCAATTTATTACCTAAGCTAACTCCATAACACACCTTACGGGGTCAGTAGCAGTTACCAAATCTCTGCTGTTTTCAGTGGCAGTTGTGACGAAACAATCGATATTCTGTACTTCAGCTAATAAGATATACATTATTATTCGCCTAGGCGTGACTGAACTGCCGGAGATCAACCGAATTTTAATCGGTACCACACTGTATTCCAAGTTAATCAATCAGCCAACAAACCGCAGCTGTTCCATAAGTATTGGCTATTAATCTGACAGAATAATATAAACAAAATGACAACTCACGGCTCTCTTCACGGTTTTGTGATGTCTCGGCCTGATCGGTGATTTTTCGCGAGCAAACCAATCTGGTTACATCATGTGAGCCACTGAGGTAGTATGGTGTCACGCGGGCTGGAACAGAACAGATGAATTCGCTATCACAGGTTACATCAGATATCTAACACTGACCATAAAGTTTTCAGAAGCTTGGGAACTATTTACATTTCGACTGAATTCGTGAACGGAATTCTATCAAGTCATTCGGCCCCTTGGGTTGCTTGCACCCTGAAGGCTTTTTAGACAAACTGGCCTCGACGGACGTGCTCGTCATAGCGGTCGGCTCTAGTGCGGGCAACTTGTATTACCCATCCGGAATGGTTGACAAGAAGATGACAACCCATGCAGTGTCGGCAACGGTAATCAGTGGAGAAACTTACCAAATATACCCGTCAAGCGTAATCAGGTCCCAGTCCCTGTTGGGGAACGGTGGATAAACATCGAGTGGAATAGTAAATAAAGTGATTCGCCTGCTCAAAATGGCTGATTTACACAAGGTGATGTTACTTATAAACAGACGCTATCCATCAAGCCGGCTTCTACACGGATCTCACTCAGTTCATCTGCTCTGGTGACACGTGGAGTTATGAGCCAGTCTTTTCCCTGATGCACAGCACTGCTGACGTTCACGCACTAAGCACATTCATCATTTCTATCAGCGAGTTACTACGACAAATAGCAGGTTCCCTAGATGTCTAGTAAAATCAACTACTGAACAACGTAGCTATCAACGTGGTTACCTGTGCTATTCCATCCCATTCTATGTATTCTCAGTGATAAAAATCATTGCTTGGTTTCAAAACATTCAATATTTATTGAATGCACCATGCTGTCGATGGAAGTGACAGCAGCTTAAAGGTTATCGAATGAAAATGGACTGATAGAGACAAAGTTCAACCAGGGAAGCTCCATGTCTGAAATTCGTGCTCATGTTTTTTTGATCCCCAGCAGTCATGCAACCTGTTGAAGCCGTTTTGAGGCAAACCAGAGAAATGGTAATTAATTTCGTTTCAAGCAGACAAATGGAAAAACTTCGACCAGCACAAACTTTCCCATTGTTAGTCACTGGTACTCAGATTGACATACTCGATTTGTAGACAAGCATATCTACCGGTAAGATAATTAGATGCTTCTTTAGATTTGATCACCTTCCAGTTAACAGACAACTGTTGATATTAAGTGAATTTCAGACTTTTCCTTACTATTTACAGTCTGCTTCCGTACCAGCGGCCTGGCTAACTGTTCGACTAAGCGTTGTCCATCCTTATTCGCCAGCATAGATACACAATTTGGTGATTCCGACGGGCAATCATTTAAGGTAATAAGCCACTCCGGGCGAGGCGAATGCTCTGTGCATATGTACTACGTTTGTGAATATTACTGCCGTTTATGATACGTGGGAATACTCAACTGAAATCTGAAAGTAGTCAGTCTTCGAAATATGGAGATAGGTTTGTTGGGGATAAATTTAACCGGTCAGCATTTCTACTAGCTTTAGCTCACCCTATTTCTCAAGGCACTTGTTTTAATCCAACAGATTCTGTTGTCATCTATTCAACCTGATAGAAGTTTCATTCAATTCAGTCCAATGAAATTCCTCGTTAAGTCATGTCAAGTGAGAAAGTCCAGTTAACATAATTCTCACAGAACAGTTCTTTACCTTTCACTGTAATCCACCTTGGCTGACCATAATAATCAAGAGAACAATGAAACGAATTGTTATTTCATTTCGGTCAAGAGGACAAGCGTAAGGTCGGAAAGCACAAACCATATTAAGCAGCCTAATCTTTACTTGTTTTGGTTCAATTAACAGACAAACGGTGGTTTTAGAACTCCGATGAAATATCCAGTGCATGGCCAAAGGACAAGACCTTCATGGTCTACTCCGACAAATGTTTGGTGGCACTTGCTGAGGAAGACGATCGATTTTGCACTCAGGTGAGAAGAAAATACAACTACAAGAAATAGTAATATAATTTTGCCGTCGACAGGATTGCAAAAATAGGGCAAATTAGAGATCGTTGCAGTTTTTTCATCACCATTGGGTAAGCACGGAATGTAAACACGAAACAGTAACAAACACTGCATGCGTTTGAAATGAACTAGGAGAGAGACGACCTTATCTGTATACCCTTCAGTTTTATGTCCCATTGACGTGTGAAGGACAATGAATATCGATTTCTGTAAAAAGCCTCTCGCTTGCAGCATAATGGATCGAATGTATTCACCCGACAGTTTCACTCACTTCGAAAAATGGAGATGATTTGAGTTGCCTTGATTATTTCACAATATTTTTGGTTTGTCACCCTATCAGTCTGACACCTTGGTGTTCCCGAAAGAACGTAAATAAAAGCCTAAAATCACATTGATATGAAACTTGAGTAAAATTTGCCTTGGAAGTAGAGCCCTCCAAGTTGTTTCATATTTGGTCTACCAGAATAATTCCGAGATTTAAAAGTGTTCACAAATCAAAGTGAATATCATCTCAACTGAATTAACCCAAATTTAATGAAGGACTGAACAAGTAAGATATGACAAACACTACTGATTAATAAGGAAGTAAACCGAAAGTGCACTCAAAGTGTAATATGCATATCGTCAAGCCGTCGCCGGCCCCAGCCAGTTTGGACATCAGTTCATTTACTTCCTTTTACCTGCTTAGCTACCGCAATATTTGTTTGCCCAGCGTCGTGTATGTTTAGCTTCCAGATTGCTTATTTCCACTGTGGGAGTGCCATTTGGGAGAAACGGATTTATAATCTCAGTCTCACTCTTCTCGAAAACCGATGTCTAGTTCTGAATACTTTCTGAATGACCACACCTCATGGACCTTGGAAGTTATTATGCATCTCTTTGGAAGTTTTGAATCACGTTTTACTAAGTGTGATTCTTAATCACACATTATGAATGTCCGATAAGCTTTCCAACTATCTGTAAAAGTAAGGTAAAGTGACCTTTGCTCAGTTCCAAGTGATAGAACAGGAAAAGTATTCGGTAAGTTATTCGAAGAGAGTTGCAAGCCACACAAACTATTTGTTTGTTCACAACCTCTCATCACTAGCCCAGATATCATCCCCCCGGCTCTAATTAGTAGAAATAATCCACGTTGCAAAAATTACCATATTAATGAGTTTTAGATAACAGAGAAACGGAGTCCAATTTGATAATTTGTGAGTAAATAGAACAGTAAGCAATGAATATTCTAGTAATCATTGCTCCATTTCAAACCGAAACAGTGTCTCGCTTTTTAGACACTTGTTTGTTAACGAACCTTTTTAACTAGCAAAGCAGTTAGTTAACCAGTCTAGCAACGCAATCAGTCATTCAGTCAGAGTAATAAGCGAATATCTAATAATCAGTCACTCATTCAGTCAATAACTCAAGTAAACTGTTTACATTCGTCCAATTTCTTGCTTTGATGATGGACAAATCAGTTCAGTAGCAGGTTATCTACTACCTATTTTCATGTCACATACGCCTCTTTGGAATCAATTATTCTCAGTAGAATCATTCTGCATGCGAATAAATGCCAGAAAACGGCAGATACAGAGTGATGCGGTACTGTCATTTAATTTAGTGCAATTAAACGGTCAGGATTTAGTACTTACGTCTTTCTTCCGAGTTTGACCCTTCGAATTCTGAAAGTGATGACTACGAAATGGGGTTTTAGTGTAACGATGCACGAACAAGGTGACTGGATTAAAATTTTTCCCAATGAAATGTTTACAACCCAGTGTGGCAATAGCTCAACACTCTTTCTACCATTCAACAATCGTGGTTACATATTTTTGGGATTAGTTGTCCTAGGAAAGCCACTGATCCAATAACTGAGGGGTGTAAAAGTGTCAGTCTGTTCAGTTTGTCATTCCTACCAAATATTGGGACAATATTTCGGCTGTCTCATGCACCAAACATATCTGCGTATGTTCATACAAACCATCCTGTTTTCCAGAACAGTCATGTTAACTGTGCATGTTTGTCCCCAACTCCGAAATGCCGTCAACGAAAATGACGAAATTAATGTTGACTTCGTCAGCAGACTGAGGAGGCTTGTAAGACTAAAAAAGCTCGGTGCCTGACTGAACGATCAAAGGATCGCTTTAATCGAGTTCGCGATATCTACAATGCCTTAATACTGATACTGTTAATAGTAAAACGATCGCACACAGAAACTAAATGAACTGTTTTTTTAAGGAATAGGCTAAACATTTACACAATGTCCAAATAAAACTGATTCGGGAGAATTGTGGTGCCTTTGGTTTTTTGAGTAGTTCCCCGCTAACACTTTGTCAACCTATTCAATAGTTTGATCTAATTTACATCTGTAGGTGGAAAAAGTGAATGGTAAATTCTTGTGACAAGTCAGAAAGGTAAAAACAATCAAGTATTTTCGTCACCATTGTGCTTGAAAAACCTCTTTATTACAATTCACGATCACCTCTTATGGAAATGGAAAAAGATGGAATTTTCACTGAAAAAAGTCATGCGAAAATCACCCGGTAACCAAGGTCGAGCCAGTGATTTTCCGAAATCTGTTCTGCAATGCTTTGGACATTTTACCTGCAGGATGAACTTGTGTCAATAGGTATGTTTCTGAGCCTAAAGAAAGTGATAAACGAATAGGCGACGTGATATAGTCTACTGTCTGTATTCGATGGATACGACTGATTACTGTTGGATAACGTCGATTTCTGTTCCGGAGTCTGCTCTCCAATCAGTTGTCAGTCCTACTTCTGGATCGGTATGGTCTGCACTCACTAATTGAAACAGTTCATCGTCGCGTAACCATCTATAACCAAGGGAACAGTTCTATCAGTCTCAAGTGTAATGTGGATTAAATTCCCAGCTCCAGACGATTACCATGCCTTGCAAAACAAATTAATGTAATTACTTATCACACTGATCAAATTCACAGTCACCAGTACGCCCAGTGTCACACATGAATGAACAATGTAATGGTCTATGTTCCCATTGTATTTACACCAGTCTGCTAGAGACATGCGCAGACTCTGATTCGTATTGAATGAAATAAAAAGTACTGGAGGAAATCTTTGAAAGGATCTCAAATGCTAAAAGAAGAGAGGAGTATCGCTTGCTCTGGCACAACAACAGTCATTCGTTGGACATGGCATCTGTCTAGTGTGTGAAAGGTAGACAGTTCGGTTGCAACCGTTCGCAAATAAATAGGAACGTAAAATTCTAATTGTTCCTCCGGTACTCGAATAAATAATAACGAGGTCCCCTACGAAGAGTGTTTTCAATCCACAACATCTGCCGCGATCTAGTTCGAGAGTATAAGGTATAAGAATGAGCACACACCTTGCCTGGCTGTGTTGCAGTTCTGCGTCATTATCATCTTGTCTTTTTGCAAGAATTTTGGGCTCCATCATGGCCTCCGTTTGCCCTCACAATTGGTCGAAATTACTGTTCTAGAAAACCCGATTGGTTCTCATCCTCGACTGGGATCACGCCGTGTATTACTTCAAAGATGTTCTGACCCATGTAGAAAAAGCTGTCGTGGTGGCTAGTGGAGAGATCGTAAGTACACACATCCGTCCAAGATGTCCATTCCAGCAATGCTGAGCACCTTGTTTACCAAGATGTCGGATCCGTTCCTCGTACTCCAATCACCGATTCACGTTCACACTTGTGCCATCTGCATACAGGAATCGTGGTGGAACCTGGATATTGCTAATTCACTCGTCTCGATTGAGAGCTTCAAACTCAATCGGCGGGACAGAGATTCCAACACGAAGAAGACTGGATGTGTTTTCACAACACAAACTCCTTTTTGATCTGATAAGACCGAAGTTATCTTTACATACTCCCAAATAGGAATCGACTGTCTCGTGACTCAGTGTCATCCTGAGTTTTCCCATCATGCTAGTAAGGTCATAACAAACTTACACTGTACCCCTTTTAGCTCACAGCATCAATTTTTTGATTTTCTCATAGCTTTTGGAGTTTTCCATTTCCTGAGGATAATCTGTCTATTATTGTACGAAAATTTCAGCTATGCATCAACTCTACCGCTGACTGTTTGATTTAACAGACCCTTGGATGTTTTCCGCTAGAGGCAGCTTCATTTTGGATAGAATTGTTACAAACCGCCCTGATTTATTTTTTCCAAATCTACCTCCTCCCATCTCAATTAGTGATCATTATCTGCTTCTGATTGACTCCAAGGTATACTCTGAGTCAGCTTTACTTTTTTATGGTAAATGAATCAAATCCAAATTAGCCTCCATAATTTTTCATACAACACACTTTATCCTAATCACCAAAAATCTTCTTCACACTAGTGTAACTGTTGCTCTTTCGGACCCTTGCTTAGTGAAAATGTCAGACATTTCGCAGAGACGGTTAATGAGATAATTTAGATCGCTTTGGTGGTTTGTAGGAAGCTGTGCATTCTTCATGTTCGTATCATCCACTCAGAAACTATCCCACTCCAAGGTAAGACTCAGTATAAGCATTCCACAAACCCCGTAGTAATCCACAACGCGCCATAAAATTCAAAGAAATAATGCTAAAACTGAACAAATCAGACACGACATTTACATTCCGACTATTAAGTAGTAACTTGGAAGAACGATCGCATAGAAAAGGATTTCGACACGTGTGTAAGGAAGAAAAAAGATAAATATGAAGGTGTCCTGCTACTGTGACAGCTTATACTCAAACTTCATGCATATTCTGCTTATATTGTCAGGTTAAGAAGACGATAAATGTGAAGTTTACTATTTTTCTAGAAGAGGATTGTTGAAGCTTTCTCCGGACTACTAAAACTTACCATCAGTGTTGCTCCATGAGGTCTGCTCTTCAGCTATTTAGGGCATAATGATAACTGTGCTTATGAGCGGATCATTCACCTTAACAGTCATTGGTAGGGTTTGTTCTTCTAGTTCGTGTTCCGAAGCGTGGCTTTGAGACAGTCTGTTGGGTCACGGATTAGTGGGTGTCACATCTTGTTTAAGTGGTTTAAAATCTAGCAGTTCCCACTATTATTTTGCTAAACCTTCGACAGGTTGTCGTTCACATCTTGCATCAGGTCCCAATCTGACTAGTGGAGTGCTGTGGCTTAGTCATTATATAGTGTGCTTTGACAGCCGTGAATAGCCATGATGACAGCCTTGGCAATAGGCTTAGTAAAATGTACAAGGATCTGTTTTGGACGGATTGTAGTTATTCATCTCTCACGCACTACGCTATATATTGACATAAGCATATTTGTATAATGAGCTTTAGTCCGCACCGATGAATATCTGCATATTTGCGCTTATTGATTTTCGTGCAAGCATTTGATATCTAAGTCCCGTATCTTTTTACTTTCAAAACTGGAAACATATTAGTTGTTTACAAGGAACCATTATTAGCATGAGTGTGCGATCTGATTAATTTATCAACGAGCCATGGCAATAAGACGTATAGTTGGTCGATCAAGTACGTGAAAAGTATATGAGTTGTGCGTAAGGTAACAAATTCAGAGCGGATGATTCAGGGTACCTTGTTCTTTCACGTTTCAATTTTCTAAGTGCTCTGAGATTTACAAACAGCTCAAACTTGTCATGTGTTATTAAGTATGCTGAAGAATGGTACATTCTTTCAAATGCGTGATTTTTAGCAAGATAACGCTTTAAATTTTATGAAGCAATTTATCTTCTTGTCTAACTATTGCATCTGTAAGAGCAGGTTTAGAACTCAACACAGTCTGTTTAGTAATGTTGGACTTACCCATTTTTCTCCCGGTCAGCCTACCCATAAGAACCGTCATTCCCTTCGACTTAGAACTCCTTAAATAAGTGGATTCTGTGAGAATTTTATGGGGGTTATTATTGAGTGTGAAACAATCTTGATGTGACGTCTACATTTCATTTGTGCAAAGAATACTCTAGGGGTAATTTTCAAGATCAGAAGATGAAGACATACTGCAAGCGGTTAACACAACAGCATCACTAACGTTTTGTATGAATACCTCCACAGTGTGATACATTAATTTAGTTAAAGGTGCCTCTGTCTATTGCGGAGAGATATGTTAGTCTGCAGGCCTTACATTCAAAGGAACATAACATCAAGATTTATTCCGCAGGTGCTGTCAATGTTAATTCGGTGTACGTGTAATTCTTTTATACACTAGGCCAATATGTCATTAATACTCACGTGAGCTAGTACTATGTTCGCGGTAAAGACTTTGCTCAAAGATAGATTATCACTGATGCCAAGCACATTTTAATTCACAAAGCTAGATCTGTTCCATAAGTGTTGCTATGTAAGTTTCAGCAAGATTCGGTTTTGATCCCAATCGTTCTAGAACCATCATCCTTGGGAACTTTACTGCTTCATGCTTAGCGCGGATCTTGACAACTCGTGATTGTGTTCCAGTAAACTTTCAGAACAACCCATCTTAAGTGCTCAAGTCATTCCTCTGTGAGCTTCTTTTTTCTTCATTTTTCTTCACCACGGTTTTTGACTGAAATGAGACACTTTTTTCACGCAAAAGTGGTCTACCCAACGTTACTTTTGTGTTCATCTCTACATTTCGTCTCTAGCACAACCACGTTTGAGATACAGGCCGGTAGTGTGTTGACGCGCGGTTCTCAACGAAATCCTAGGACCTCGTCTTGTATTAGATTCAGTTGAATCTAGCGCACCAGTTTCCCCTGTATTTCACTTCCATTACTCTGTTTCACTGGTCTTGAGCCGTACGGTGGATGTTGCCTCCGTATACAAAGCGAACTATTTTCAAATATAGGAAATTAATCAACCCTTTTTAGCTTGCCAGTGAAGCAATTTGCCATGACATAGCCACTTGCGTATTACTTAAATTCGTGGAATTGTTAATAAGAGAAGGATGGATCACGGAAATTGGTCGTGATCAAGCGGTCAACGTCGCAATTTCAACTAGAAAATGGTTGGTTCAGTTCTTCACACCACTGGGGACCTTCTTCTTCTGACAGCCGTCAGATTTGCACGTCTCTCTTCATGAGAATGATGTAATCTGTGGTTTCTTTGACTGAAAGTAAAATGGATAATGTCCTAAGTAACGGATGAACTAGGCCACCTGTGGTACTTTTATCAAGCATTCTCCTCACCGCATAAGTTCAGAAGTCGAATAATCGGAGCAAAATAACAAACAAAAATGCATATACACTCAAACTATTTTCCTATGCACCGAATTAATTAGACTTTATTAATTTGCCTGGTGTAAAGTGTGACCAAACAGCACGAAAATGGCGTGACTGTGTAACTTCTCGTCAGTGGAATTCACCTTGGTGTCTGTCTGCTCACATCAAACTACGTGATCGTGGATTGGTGCCATGGAGGGTACTCGTAGGTGGGACTGCATTACATTAATTCAAAAAACAGAGCAATGTGCCACCCCACTGAACATCACCACAGACTAGTAGTTTTTTGGTTGGTGCGTTTATTCGCACATATAACACAAAAACACCCCTATTCAAAATGGAACACCGTTTCAAATAGAAACATCATGTGTTTACTTCATTGACTTTTTGGTGAAGCATGCTTGGGACTAAGGAAGTTGCACCATGTTTCACTGTACGACAAGCCCATTTTTGCCCCAACAACTCTTGGTTCGTCAGAATGAAAACTACCTTCACTATGTTTCTTGCAAGATTCGTTTCGGTGAACGTTTTTGATTCAATTTCCGGAGATTTTCTGCAACTTGGCGGGAAAATCATCGTCAAAATGTCTGGAAATCCACAAATGGTTTGATTCAGTAGCGCCCGGTTCAGACGATTGGCTCAGGCCAGGCGGTTTGTCTCGAAAGTCCGGGTTTGACCCCCCTCCTACCGTCAGTCGCCCCTATATTTAACAACCTTCGAAAGACCGCGAACACCTTCAGGAAACAGGGTGCTTTTCCTTTGAAATAATCGAATGAAATAGAAAATATTAGTAGTATTATTACTAATTGTCAGTTTTTACTTGATAGTATCACTGTTTTAACCAATGCCAGGTCTGGAAGCAAAACTAACCGGATATTTCTGAGTTAACGAAGTCAGGAAAACTGATGGCCGATTTAATTCACGGTCAAAAGGAAGTGTTGAGTTACACATGCCACCGAGGCTGTAAACCCACCTAATGAAATTAAACATTTGCTGTTTGAATGACTAGATATTTTACAGGTTCGGTGTCACGTTGCTGGAAAAGAAAAAGTGCTCTCACGTCTTCCTCACAACTGATGGTTTAGAGTTTATTTTGTTGTGTATGATATAATGTTAATAGAATAGCGTTGTCGGTAGATGTAATTCACCAACACTTCGACAACCGTGGGTGGTTTTCTTCAAGGCAAATTTACCTTTAAAGAAAACGGGCAAAGCAGTTTGCTGCCTGCTGCACCCCCAAGTCGGTGATAAAGGAACGGTCACCCATCGACTGTCAACTATGAAACGGATGTAGTCATGCTAGCCACATAACCGTGTTCGGACAAGCAGTGGCACTGCTGAGGATCGGGCGGATTGCGCATTGTGGGGAGAACCACCAAAGTCCGTTTTTGGTATCTTGACGTGGAGCATACGACTCAACGACACAGCTTGTCTCTGTGCCTCTTTTCCAGACAATTTACATTAACAAAGAAGTAAGAACGAAATTTTCCAGTCAGTTGTTGTGTCAGAAACCAAACAGTTTTTGCCCTCTTTGATACAATGAGAGAAATGCGAATAAACTGGAACATCGTTGCACAACTCCCAGCTATTTTCGAACGCCTTTTCATTCTGCTACATTGCTGACCAGATCCTCCTGTCAAAAGAGACTTGAGAAAGCAGAAATCAAGTTCACTCTACCGAAGTCCCATTGAAAAACTAAATAATCTAGTCTTATAAATGCAGTTGCCTCTAGAATTTTCGCGAAGGAGACAACAAAGAGGAGAAACGACTGTTTGAATTCCACCATTCAGCCTCTGTTTCTCAACTATTAGCATGTCTGCGTGGAGAATGATTCTGGCCCAGGATAAAACTCTGAATATTGGAAATCACACGGAACAATGACTAAAGAAGGCCGAGGTCACCAGAATCAGTCGGGTTGTGCAGGTAGACGAGGTTTGCAGTCATCAAACCGCCAACCTCCACTTTTTTACCAAGGAAAAAGAGAATGGTCACCAAACCCAGGTGTTTTCGCACACCAGGCTTGCGACGGCGAATGACAAATGCTTTTGGAAAACGCAGTTAATGCTCAAATTTTCGATGGCTTATCACTCCAAATGTTCGCGGTGGTTTATTGGGTCTGTCACAATCGATCAGGTTCGTTTGATTAAGCTATTCTGCATTGTTTACGCACTTGGTACTAGATATTTAGGGAATTTTTTTCAAAATTCTCGTGCCGTCGCTTATCGATTCTTAAGGTATGCTCGTTACCGCTAGCGCACTGGGAAAGCCAAACACATAACAAGGTACCCATAGACTCGGGCCAGTTTTAATTAGATACCGTAGACATCCGACTCCCATTGAGCGAAACTATTAAAGAAGCAATGTCATAGCTGTCTTCGTATTCGCCCTGTCCTAGTTCAGAATTAACTATTTTGCGAATATTTGTAAATAGCTAAGAAGCAAACAAAATAATTGAATTCAATCTAACCTGCTGTCTTGCCAGTTACTGAAATCATGAGTTTTGCTTTTGTTCAGCAAACGACTGACACATGCCTTCCGTTCTACAGAACAATAATTTGATCACTGGCAAAAAAACCTTATGCAAGGTTTGTCACAAATCTGATTGTTCGATTGGGATTGTGAATTGCTGTTTGAGCACGAAGTTTAACTATTCCTGAAGTAAACTTCACCTATCGTCGAAGTTTCAAAAATCTCGGTTAGCCAGGTGCCCGATATTAGTGAAGTTACAAAAAAGAAATTGTGTCGACGGAATTTTGATCCTTAGCCTGAAAGTCATTCACGGAACGAAAGCATTTAGTACAGCTAGCAAACTTCCGTCCATTGTTGACGTAGGACAGCTCACCAGGATGTTTCGCTGAATTGGCTTATGGAAAAGTAGTAAAAATTCAAATCCTTTGCAGGACCTTTTCTTGCCACAAAACATTTTTGATAATGTTTGGCCAAGGTGGATGGATAAATTTGGAAGAAAAAAATATGGCTACACAAACGGAAGAAAGCATATATGCATAGAAGTGAAGATAGCAGCGTTAATACGTTTCTGATGCAAGCCACAAGTTCCGTGACAGCAAAAATACACTCCACGCATGATTAGTTGGTTCTATTTAAGTGAAGTTTGCTTAGAAAGGAAAAAGACATTTCTGTCCTTTTGTATGTACGTGTTTGACTGTGCCCACGGTTTCATGCACGGGTTTGTGTATGCGTGTGTATGCGTGTGTATGCGTGTGTGTACTTTGGTATGTCAATGCGGCAGTCCTTTCCCTAGCTCGTGGTTGTGTTCGCAACTTCCCACTCGTAATCGATGGTGCGACCGAACGTACGCAAATGACGAATAAACGCGTTCAGTTCAGTTCACTTCTGCCCGGTCCAGTTCAAAGCCGTCTACGAGTCCAGACCAGTCTTATTCCAATCCACCCGTCTAGCAGGGTCCAGCCCCGATCCGTTTTGTTTGATCCGGTCCTCATTTGGTTTCAGCCCTGTTACTGCAACTTATGGGCAGGTCCACTCACGAGTTCAATTCATTTCATTCTGCGGTTCACAGCAGTTCACTTTGATCCACTTCTGTCCAGCTCCATTCTGTTGAAATCTGGGAAAAGGGTTGTTATTTTGCAGGAGATATATGATACATCGCGAGAAGTACATTGTTACCAGGTTGAACCGAATAGGAGAAAAACAATTGTAGAAAGATCCCGCAGATTGTTTTCTTGTTCTTAAAAGTAAATAAAGCAGTAAAACGCGACCTGTTAAAGCCTTTAAAATCTTTGCAATATTGGACTGTATTGGACTTTTGCTTACACAAGTGTCCGCATTTCAATCAAAAAGGATGCTTTCGTGAATTCTTTGATTTTTGGGACCTGCTAAACAACAAGTTACCTATCGTTTCATAGTGACGCTATCTTGATTCTCTTTTGTCTAAGCAAGGGTTTCTGCCTTGGGGATTATAGAAAATTCCAGATAGATTATTTTTAAAACTTACTCATCATCAAGAAAAACTGACGTGTCCTGGAACTACAGGACGGTGGCCAAACGAATAAGTTCGCGTCGTTCGGACGTGAAGGTCGCTGGTTCGAATCCACCCACTGCCGGTCAACTTTCCCACTTGCAGCCCCCTGCTGGCCGCGGCCCCCTGCCTGAAAATTTATGTGCATTGTCGTTTCATTAATAAAGGAAGTAAAGGATAAAAGATACAGCCCCAAATCTGAATTCTTCCCGTGGAATTCGAAAGGGGATTGCAAATTTCTCGGTGGCTTGTTCCTCTTCACACACTAGCCTTCCGGATGCATCCGAGATACTGGACCCTACCCACTGCATGGTGATACTGCTAACTGGTTGGCTGAGTCAAATCCAAAGTGAAGGTCGATTGCCGTGTGAACAATGGTTAGTTCATGATGATGCACAAGTCAGTGACTGATGCAAGGTGCACCATTTACTGTGAACTTCAATAGGTCATTTGGAACCACACCGCATACCATAGGGCCTGTTAGTGTCTGTCAAATTCGTCTATTCATCCGGAATCCCGTTCAAATTTCAGAGTCACTGATCCTAACAAAGTGGGCGAATCAACGAAATAGTGCTTTCATGTTGCGCAACGGCTCTTCTGTCACTGATATGAGGCAATGAAGCAATTCATAATGGTAGAAAAATTCCATTTTTGTTCACCGAAAGAGCAGAAGTGTTCATCTAAACAAACCGAATACTCCTTTCATTTCTCTATTTAGACCTGATGCTTCAAGATTAAGCCATCATGAATAAAGTGATTCACACACTTAAAACTGTCGTATATCAGGTGGGTGAAATTACGTGTGGGGTACAATTCGCTCTGTGAAGCTAATTAGGAATTCAAAATAAAACATTTTACAAAATGCCAAATTGTTTCAACTATCCTCAATGTGAATTGAGGAGTTGCACAAGTTGTGAAACAGCTCCTGTCTTGTAAATCACAAGATGCATTTGGGACATTGGATTTTTCGCAGAATACTTGAATCAGAACTACAGTAGACTGTCCTCGAACTTGCGCACCGCCCCCAAGAAGCGAGTTGATCGAGTGAAAATATTGTGCTTTTTCGTTCCTTTCAGAATGAAGCGGGCCGCATGGCTGGTTACAATTTTACCTGCATCCTTTTGCTGATACCGAATTACAAACAAATTGTCTCAAACACTTTTTTTTAACTAAAATTCACCACTAACGTGAAAGATGCAAGACGAGCAGGACCAGAATAAACAATGAGGGAATTAGTTGAAGAGGTCTTCGTATAGGAAATTGTAAACCTGTATTTCTTGTTGTTCCTCAAAGACTCTGATCGTTTCAAAAAGGATAATCTTACCCTGTTTGATGGCGGTTATCCATGAGAGCAAAATTCCAATTGTCTGAATCTCTATTCCCCTGTATCTGCTTGAGTAAGAAACGATTTCCTTTGACGATCCGTTGGCGAGGCTTCTCTCCCTTTGAACAAAATTGGTCAGACTGTTTTTCAGGCAGACTGTGAGTTCTGAAGTCAGGGGACCACCGGATACTGTATTCATCTAGCCGGTTCGTGTTATGACTGAGCAGTGTAAGCTGACAACAGAATTTCTTCGTCCATCCAACACACACTCGGGGCTTGAGTGTCCCAAGTCTGTTGAATCGTAATTCTTAAAATAAGACGTTTTACATTTTCGGGCTGCAGATGAATAGTTTTCTCAACATATACTTATTGGGATATCTCATATTCACACACTTATTATACCCTACTGAGTCTACGATTTTCCCTTAATTTTCTTTCATAGCAAACAAATTTGACGAATGATTAGATACTTCAATCAGCTTTCGCGATGATTATCAGTTCAAAATCAGTTTACTTGGTGAAATGTTTCTCGAAAAGTTGTGGGTGTTGAGTCACACCATTTGTATCCTCATGCACTTTCTACTGGGTAAGGATATTGATCGTCCAATAGACATGTCTGAGATTTGCCTCCGAGGACAATGGGACTAAAGTGAGAAGATTCCGTACCTTAGGATGTCAACAGTGATCAACATCCCCAAGGGTACAACTCCCAAACAAAAATTGGTCGGACGGACGACCACGGTAAATCATCCCGAATGAGAAACCCAAAAATGTCTAACCTGTGTTTGCGCTATTAATTAGATATTTTTTGTAGGCAAAAGAAATTTCCACCCAGTGTTACCGAAATGGCAGGAATTGGTTGACAAAATGAAGAAAAAACAATTTCGGGTCATTTGGAATAAACGGCTGGGAAATTGTTTGATTTAGTTCCATTGGTCATTTTGGTGGTACAGCAGCTCATATGTGCAATAAATTTATCGAGTTTTCTTTTGATATTTACGCGTAACATACTCAGAGAAGTGAAAGGTTAAAATCAGATTTTTGAATGGAGTCTATCAAATAAAAATCAAGTTCACAAAAGTAGAGAAGTTAACGCTATTTTCAAAATGTCGCCATACTAAATCAAAGCCTTAATTATAACTTCGGAAACACGAAATAACTGTACAGTTGCTTCCTCATTGTTAGGAATCCTCAGCAAAGGATATCCGTCACTTCCGGACTGATTCACCAACTGGGAAAGTCCTCAATGGTTTTCTGAAATTTACGATAAGATATAACCCCCCGGCCTCCCTTCCCGCCTCGAGAACCGCGGACAAGCACCGGTGCTGATCCTCGCTACGTGTGAAACAACCGTGCAGTGCTTCACAGCTTAACGATTAAACTGTTGGTGGCAGTGCACGATGAAACATTTTGAAATCGAGTGCTTGGGGAAGAAAACGAATTTACGACCCTAGTGCTTGCAAGTAAACAAACAAAAATTCATGACTTCTCTTACTATGGGATTCATTTCCAAACATCTACCACCTAATATTTTAAAGGTACAAACGATAGATAGCTAACGAAGACAGTAATCTGTGCCACATACAACACACGGAAACCAGTAAGCATGTCGGTAACAAACCTCTGCCAACCTAGAACAAATGAGAAAGAAAGCAGAAGAGGTTCCAGTATTGAGAAAATGAGACCAAAATAAACCAATCAAACAAGGAAAAAGAGAGCACATAGAAAGGCAGTACTTTGGCTAGTCAAAAACTGGGAAAAGCACGAGCCAAACAGGAAAGACAGGAACGTATCACCGTCCTCAGTAAAGAGATTTAAGATGATGATATTCCAGCCCTGGCAAAACCTGGGCCTGCAGTTTCATTGTCCGCAGGCAATCACATAAAGATGAACCTGAATTGGAAAGGCTGATCGACAACTGTGAGTTGGGGCATCAGCGCTGTAGCAAATCTTAAGTGGCTTCGGATAGTAAAATCAAAAGGAGACTTCACTATTACTTTGCCCATCCTAGTTATGAAGTGCGACTGAAAGAGAGGTGGATGAGCTGCTATAGGCTGATGTCAATCAACGAATAGTGAAGTGGTGAAAATTAGAGGACAGCTTAAGTAATTAAACGCGAGCGTTTCGCTTTGATGGCAAAGAGGATTTGGATCTTTGGGAATGAACCGGACTAAGAAAGGTTGAGTTCATCCACCCCAGAACTTTTTAGTTCGTAGTTCCTCTTGTTGTCAGTGAAAGAAGACATTTACGTTTTGACGACAGACGGAAATAACAGTTGCCAATCCTCGATAGACAATAATAGGGTGGTAATAGCAAAGCTTTTCTCTTCGGAACTCACATGCAAAAATTTCTCAGCATTCCCTACATAACCAGATTTTTCGGAAGCTCCATGGACTGAAAAGTCGGTCGTCGAATTCTATGATTAGTTTTTATCGATTTTTCGGTTTTCCTATCAGACTGGTTTGTCCGCTCCTGAATATTTTTACCTAGCGTTTGCCTGAAATTACTGAGACGAAAATGCTATTAGATTGCTTTTATGGATTTAGCTGAATTGTCTGTAGTTCACAATGATGCATAAATACCTGACCGTATATGTTATTGGTTGTATAGCCGCCATCCGAACAAATGTTTGTTCAGTAGATATCCATCAATCGGTGCAACATAGTCCCCTGGATATTTGTCCCATTGTAAGCATCACGGAGTAGTACTTCTCCTCGGTTGCAAATATTTGCTTATGTCAATTGGTCAAAATCCACCAACAATATATGAGACTGAGTTTATTTCTCCTCTCCTCATATGCGAAAAGCCTGTAGTCTACTAATCAGTGAGACTAAAGCTTCAAACATCGATTGGCGTTTACCTGACAAGTTTTATTTTCGTGTTATACAACTGTTCACATACATCCACTATGAACACCAAAGCAAGACAATTTATTTCGCCTCATTAGTTCCCCAATAGTGGCTGATGTCCCCATGTTTAGTTTGGGTGGAGGGTTCCACATAATGTCCCATTTCAACACCATCTGGTTGATAAAGTGAGTCTCAAAGCCTATAATACTCACGGGAAAAAAATCTATCACTCCACAGTGCCGAAACGTTTCCAATCATCATTTTGATATTGGATAGAAATTTTACACTCAATAGAGCAGTAAAAACAAGGAATTATTCCGGTGGACAATCACGAGTTTATTCAGCTCGATGCAAATGACCGATTGTTTGTTGCATTTCGTACCACAACGCTCAGGTTGTCATCAGTTCACGCGGTGTTAGAACCATTTCGTGGTGCCATCTCCGTGAGTGTCACATCGCCAGAGTGTGTTCACTTACGGTGATACTTGCGTTTGTCCCGACAACGTCATTAATTAGCGAGTGAATGTGAAGAGCTCATAATCTATCCGAGTGTGCCATTTTTTGTACTCCTTTTGATCGCGTGCCTTTGTTCCTCTCTTGTCGGCGCCAGTCAGAAACCGGGGAATAGTCAGAATGGGGATTTTCATAGTCTTGTCCACGGTGTTCGAATTTATCCTCCAACACCCTACCCCCCACCAAAAACACAGGTATCATTTACAGAACAGTATGACTGAATCATCGGGCTTCATCGAACCAGACATTGCCGTCACAGGTGTGCAAGAGAAGGCGATTATCAATCCTAATATGTATTAATTGATGCAAGAGTTCGGATTTCGATCGAGATGACACTATTGATTTCGATCGTTAGTTTTGGCCTCCGCAAGTGCTAACGTAACGTCTATACATTATCATACGAACCCATCGTATGATCCCGTACGAAAAAAAATTGCATCAATAATGCGAATGAACAAGGCGACCTGTGTTTTCGAATTTGACAACTCGTTTTTTTCGCACCACTAGAGCAAATTGTTTCGCACAGAGATCAGAATTTTGTTCGTAGTTCTTACCGTTTGTTAAACGACGAGCAAGACATGATCGAGGTGGACAGTGAGTTGTTAGAATCATTGGTCTCCTGTTCAAGTAAGGGTATTGAAAAGCAAATTCTGAAGTATCCAGTTCGGTCTGAATCGGCCCATTGGACCCGACGTGTTGGGCTCCTTTTTGCCGTTTTAGGTCATGCAAACCCTGATGACTTGAAAACAAGGGAAAGATAGATAAAAATATCACGTATGTGGTGAAGAAATACAGATAGTGGGTGCATTGTTCCTTCGTTTCATTTTTGACTATGGTCGAATTAAATGAGTTCAAAGAGATCATTGACAAGGAGTATATAAGTGGTTGATTTACTGCTTCAAACTTGTTGTGCCGCAGCTCTCAACGGATGCCAGTTGCCTGTTCGCAAAAGATTTGTTCATCGAATCAAAACAACTACTAATCCGGCCTGCTTTGTTTTTTTTATGAAGACTTTAAACAGCGTGTCGTTAGGTGGGAATTGCTAATAAGCGTGTCTCATCTTTCAGCTTAGTTTACTTTGTTTCTACGGACGCTTTACTGCACACAATCTAAGAAGTAATTTTTGCATTGAAGGAAGGATGTCGAACAAACAGAAGTTGGACAGTGGGAGGATAACTACATACAACTGTAACCTTCGTGTGTTTTTTTCACTGTTGGTAAATGGGGCAATGTGCAGTACTGAGTAACCCAGTCAACAAGCAGCCAGATTAAATGAGAAAAAATATTCAACATAACCCCAAGGATGATCACTCTGTTTCCAGTATACACCTCAGGCTCGGTGAAGAGCAGCGTCAGATCACATCATTGTGCAACCAAACTCAACGGAACCGTCCGTTTACGAGTCATCAGGGACAGAAACCAGGCATCAGTTAAGTTTTGCATGGATTAGTTTGCAATTGGAATAATCACAATAATTTCCCCTCTGCCAATGTGAAAGCAATTTCATTTTGGGTGTACTCATCTCATTGTTGTCCTCAGAATGTCCATCATCTTTTAGTGTTTTTCCGTATGGAATAAACACCACGAAATAAACAAACTTCTAAAGGGGATTTGACAATGGTTTCGGTGGAGTTTAGAAGGATACAACATCGTCTTAAAGACTGGCATGAAAAACGCAATTCCCTTTTGGTGTGACGTTTTCATTCCTTACCATAAATAATCTTTTCCATTTACAGCCTAATCATTTAAGGAGCTTGTGCAACACTTAGTGTGGATTATCAACAAATCGTTTGAGTAAGTTCGGACGGCATGGTGTGCTGGAGCCGGATCTGTCGTTCAGGAGGCGAATGAGCCGTATTCAGTTCGAGTATAAAAAGCAGATTCAACGTGTTTTCATGATTTCTGATAGTCAGACAGAATAGAAAGTAGCCGAGTTGGAGGGGGAGAGAATTGGCAATTGGCTTTAACCAATCATAAAAATCCGATACTTTTATGGCTTTGATTTTAAAACCAACAAACAAGCCTCGCGTATGCACACAGCGGTTGTCAGTTTTCCTCTTTTCTATTGTCCATTTTGGTTCCGGTGTTCGGCAGCAAGCTTAAAAATCCCAATTGCAGGAATGAGCTTGCGTCTGGGACCAGGGTCGTGGTTGCCCTGGGCCAGTGGACAGGTGAGCCCATGACAACTGGCAGGTTATAAATCACTTTAATCAAGCTTGACAAAGTAGAATGCTTGATAGTTTAGTCTCAAAAGTCATTTCATAAATTAGATGGCGTTTTTTCAGTTTTTTCCTCTCTATCACTTTAGAGCAAAACCTATGCAAGCATGACGAAATCGCGTGTACTGACCAGGAAAACATCCCAAATACCAAATTTAAAAACGAAGCATTTATGATAGATCGTAATTTATTACTTTTAACTAGCAAAAAATATTGCAGTTATCCGTGACTTATATTTGCCTGCGCAAAGACGTTGTTTCCGATCGACTTGTGCGACAATAGATGATCTAGTGCATGTGAAATACCCTGACGTAGTACGACTAAAAATTATTAGATATATCTACTTTTCTAACCACCTTACTGCAATCGGAGATTTGAAAAAATAACTGAGCAAACAACTTGGTTTGCAGAGTTATCAGGCGCCAGTGGAACACGACTGGCAGTTTGGTTTGATGTTTACGATCGCTACGAATCGACAGTCAGTTACATAATCGGGAAAGAATGCAGTCCAAAAATACAATGTCCTTGCCACTTCGGATGTCGCGGTTCTGGATCCTGTCGGAATTCGGTAGACGTGAACCGATGAAGATTCCACCACGCAGCTGCGAATATGTACCCTGGTTTTCACTATTCAGTTTGATGGAGTTTGTTTACCGGCGAGCTATTTTCTTAATTATGATAATTGTTAATTTTTAAGGCCAATGATGAATTTGACTTGAACGAGTAATGCCGTCAATTTCACTGACCACTGCGGAATGCGAAATTCCTATTGTAAACTTATAAGATTTCATACAATGGTCGACAATGAATCCTCTAAATTTCCCCTATCTGATTAGTAGATCGGTAAAACAGCACGTTGAATGAGTCAACTCAATCACCGACCATACTGATCGATAATGTCTGAGTGAACTAAGCCCAGCCTTAAATTTCATCAGAACTACGTGTAAAATATCATACATTAGTCGTTAGTATTCTACGAGCCATTATGATCTGTAACAGCACTCTGATAGCCACGGGCAACAAGAATTATCTCTGTACCTAACTCATTACCACTTTGTTTCAGCGAGCTCGGTAATATAGCTACTAGCTTCATTCAGTAAAAAGCCTTTCCTAATGTGAATGAACAGAGGAGCTTCTAAATTGTCATGTAACTTTTATCCACCTAGTTAAACGATGGTCTGCTGACAAAAGAAACTAATTATACATACCAGACAAGCTGCTTTTAAACCCCGTACTCCCACCCGTACCCTAACTCTCTCACTCTGACGGCAGAAAGAAATTCCGCCTTGGGTAACACGGGTCGACAGTACCGTTTGGGTAAGTTTTGAACGAAGCTTGAAGTTAGCGCCAATAGATAGTATAAACTTTTACAGTCAAAGCCAAGTAAGCCTATCTGTCAGTATTGAGATTTATCCAGTCAAGAAAGAGTTGGCGGCCAACAGCAGACACATTAAAGTTCACAACAGATAACACGTACATGACTAGTGCCGATTGTTGTGATACAGTACTAGGCTCATACGATCAGCTTCTAACTATTGTTATTCAGTTCAATTCACTTTTTACAATCACTAATCCCAAACCCACGTGTTCCGGTTGGGACCGCTGCCCCACAGCACCGTCGATGTAAAAAAGGGAAGGAAATCATGTGCAAATTAATAACACGTACAACTATTTAAAGGAGAGAAAGAAAACAACGTTATGGATTAGGACATGGAGACATCACCTACTGTTTCTAATCATCGCTTGAATGGATCCGATGGATCCAAACCCGACAGTCTAACTGAATCCGCAATAGCCTGTCCAACAGTCAAAAATTTCATACTTTTTGGCATGTCATCATCCGTTCAACTCAAACCACTACTTGCTTCGAAAAAACAGCGTACAAAAAGGAAGATGCAACTGCTTAAGTGAATAAATAATTCCACCTTTCCCCCATCCCCCACGAAGCTCCTCCTGCAAGAACAATGTTCGGCTTCGACCCAATCCAGTCCTTCAAGAGCATTTTATAATTCGAATGTGCAAACGTATCGCAAACGTAACTGCACTGTCATTTTAACAGTGCAGAAAACCCTTCATCTTACCCAGGTTATCACTAAGTAGAACAACATCGCTTGCATATTCTAAGTCCGACAATTTTCTGTCTGCGTATACGTTAATGACGCTATTCTCACAAGAGGATGAGACTGCCTTCGTGACCATCTCAGTGACAAATTTGAAAAAAATTGTCAAAAGGGTACAACCCTGGCAGACAAATTCCAATGCGGTTTTCCTGTTTATTACTGACTGCATATAGGTTCGTTGTGTGAATTACAATTTAGCACCCAACGCTTACCTGAGCTCATTATGACAACCAATAAAATCTCCCCTCAGCTGGTATATATTCATGCAGTTTAAGGTAGTTTTGTGGCGTTTCTGCAGTATGTGAAAGTATAGTAATACTTCACCTCGCAAAAAAGCATAGAAATGCCTCAGTAATAAAGTCTAAAAAGTGATTTTTATTCAGAAATGGGAAGCTTAATCAAAGGCCTTTAAGTAATCTATGTTACACAAAAAACACCAAATAGATATTATGCATATAATAATGCAAATGGTCGCACGACAGTCAGCCGTCGAACTGAAATGATCAATCACCGAGTTCAATTAATTAAAATGATCGGACAGAATACCTAGAAAACGACACGAAAGGCATTTCAGGATGACTGCTGAGCCCCTGATCCAAAAGACATCTTTCATCACTACAAGCAAGAACAATTTTCTTCCACGTTTGATGATTATTTGTGGGTACTTGTCTCAATTCTATGCCTTACATATTCCTAGTATGCTATTATCATCCAACTGACAAAAAGTGACTCCCGGATTCACCTTCTTGACTAGCTCCCAGATCCCTCACATGTAACGGGCAGTTTCTCCTCCGTGAGAAGCAATCAGGAACATGGCCATTCAGCGCAATGAAACATTTGACATGAAATCACCCTTTATATGGCCAGATCCTGTGGAATGTAAAAGATGTTTCCCTCATGGGTTTCATGTCCACTTCTACGTCCTTAATGCCCACTCAAGCGAGGATGCAGAACGGCGCAAGGATTTCCGCGCTCCCTTTGACTGGCTGCGCTACAGTTCTGTTTCATTCTTATTTCGCTGTTTTGTTGTCGGATATTTGGTTCGATTATGGTCACCGTTCGACGATGCAATCCATTGGAATTATTGTTGTTTAAAACCCTATTGTTTCTCAACGTCAACTAGGATCAGGCATTTTCGCACCTCATAGATCTTATCCATCCAAAAGAGGTATTCGTGCTGGCTGGCGGGCAGCTCTTAAATGCACCATTCCAGCCAAGCTGTCCATTCCGGCGTTATTGAGTACCAACACCCGCCCTCTGTTTATGAAAATGTCGTATCTGTCCCTCAAATTTCAATCACCGATCCATCTTTACACTTATGTCATCTGCATACAGGAATCGTGGTTGAATGCAGATATCGCTGATTCACTCGTGTCCATAGCAGCTTCAGACTCCATCACAGGACAGAGATTTGGACAAGAAGACAGGAGGCGGCGTGGCAACTTGAATAAACTTCTTCTGGTCTGGCAAGTCCGATGTTATTTTTGCGTGCTCGCTGAACGGAATCGATTACTTCGTAACAGTGCCATCTTAGCTTTTCTCGCCATACCAGCACAATCATAATGAATCTATATAGTACCACTTTTAGCTCGCAATACAATACCATATCTTTTCTCGACTCTTTTCTAGTATTTATTATTCCTCTTCTTGAGGATAGTCTGCACATTGTGGTTGGTGATTTCAACCATGCATCGGCCCTACAACTGACTGTGTTTGATTTGACTGACCCCTTCGTTTCTCCCACCAGAGGCGGCTCCATTTTTGACATGATTGTTGCCACCCCGTCTGATTTTCTCTCCTGAAATTGCGTGCCCCGATTTCAATTATTAATCATTGTTTCCTTCTTTTAAGACCCAAGATAAACTCTGGGCCAGCCTTCCATTCTTTCAGGCAAAGAAATCAAATCCGAGTTCGCCTCTGTAACTTTTCACACAGCAGCCTTATTCTTCTTCAGAAATTCTGTTCAGTTGCATCTGCCTGTTTCTCTTTTGAACCCCTGCTCAATGACAATGTCAAACTATTCACAGAGACACCCAAAGCGATCTTTGATATCTATTGTCTCTTAGAAACACTTCGTCTCAAATGGCCATATCTCCACCCAAAAACTGAAATCTCTAAAAAGATGCAAGGAGAACTTCTACAAATCCCGGAAATACTTCGTGTTTGCGGTACTATTCCACCTAAAAAAAGCTTAAATCAAACGCATTGACACCACATTCTCCAGCCAACTCCTGCGTGGCAACGATGACCGATTCCTGTGGCAAGGCATTCGACTTGGTTGTAGTGGGAAGACAAGCCTATGAAAAACGTCTGCGGAATGTCGACAGCATAAACCCTGTTCGTCATCCCTCCCTACTATATCCGGTCATATTTGTCAGGTTGAGATATGCAGGTTGGGGTTTTTCCTTTCTGGAGAAAGGTGCGTCGACCTTCTCCGATCACTAAAATTACAAGCGTGTCCTAAAGGTCTGTTCTCAGCTCTTTTAAGGCATGGTGCTGCGAATCTGACGGAGCCAAATTTACTTCCCTATAAAATATCATTGTCCTCGTTCTTCCATATCCCCTGACGTAGCAGACCCATCACTATTATCCCCATCCCAAAATCTAGCACTTCTACTGTTTTGGCAAAGAGCGCTTTCAACCAGCATCGCACACACATCCTGTGGTCCTTAACCTGGACGGAGCGAGCTGTTAATTAGGCCGCAGCGTCTTCTACGTATCCTCCGGACGATCCTTTTCGGTTTGCCTATAAATCTGACAGGTCCACCTTTGGAACGCTATGACCCCCTCATTTACCATATTTGTAAGTCCTTAAACGCATCGATAAAATCTGTGTGTTGTGCCTTTCTAGACTATTCGTCGGCATTCGATTCTGTCCCACGGTCTCTTCTACTTCACAAACTAGAAACATTTGGTTGTCCCAGGCTTTTATTAGCATGGTTGTCTGATTACCTTACTAATTGAATCCAGTGCACACGAATAGACTGTATAACTTCAAAACCGTTGATTACAACGCAGTCTTGTTTCAGGGTGCTGTTCTTTCACCGTTTCCCTTCTTCACTTACATCAGCGACTTATCAGCTAGCACCCCTCTGTCAGCTGTTTAAGTATGCCGATGCTTTTGCCCTCTCTCAAGCCGTCTCGAGCAACGATGGTTTTCACAGTTTTTCCAAACACCTATCTTCTTTTTACGATTTTTCTGCACGAGTTGATTCAAATCTCAATACATTCAAATGTTTCGAATATCTACTCTCTCTAACTCTCGGTCAGCCTACCTATCAGAAACGTCTTCCATCAACTCAAAAACACCTATCAGGGTTGATTCTGTGAAATATCTAGGATTTACTATTGATAAAAGTCAGAAATGGACTGCTCACATTGCTACTTGTGGGAAGAATCCCTGACGGTTGTCATAAGGAAGCTTCGACACTGCAAGGTGAAACAAAGCACCATTGTATTTTTCCAATTCTTCTTTACTGTTCTGGTGTTGTTTTTCCAGGTTCACTTAAAAAAGACTTTAAAATTCTTCGCCTTGTCTATCAGTTATTAGCCATGTGTCTGTCCCATATTCAGCACGCATTGTGACAAAATGAGACCGTGTTTCAGCCGATTTCCTGAGCAACCTCTCATAATGTGCTCTGGTTATTCCTCGATGAGTCTTCTTTCACGTCTTTACAAGGTGATGAGTGTAAATGTTTTCCTGTTTTTTACTCCCACGATTTTTGGCTAAAATGCGACATTATTTTTTGTGTGCAAAAGTCTATACGACGCAATAAAACATGGGACGTAAGGTGTAAATAATTTGTGGTTAACTTAAAACCTGTTAAAATTAAGGAAAATGTTTTCTGTCTCAAAATTACAAAAGTTAACACGGCGAGTCGGAATCCAATCAGCAACGTCTTCACTTAAGAACTATTTTCTGACAGCCTGGAGTTTTCACGGGCTTGAGCACAAGGCGTGAACAACTTGAAAGAGTTAGTATTGCACAGAAATTGTGCCCGTGATATGAAGCAAAAATGCAACGGGATTTTCCATTGTTCATATCGTTTGGGCCATTTTGTCACCTCGCGCTTCCTTTTCTTTTAGATTCTGTTCAGCTATGTTATCCGTTTTCACCCTAAATTAGCTGGCGAGCTAATTCTAATGAATAAGACCAGATTAGGTGTACGTTATTGAAATAGCGGCTACCCATTACTGAATAATCACTAATGCGATTTATCCCAGTGAAAAGCCCAGTAATTGCAACATCACCGATTCGATTCCCGCTAGAGACGCCCACCTTCGCGGGAGTAGTAAGCAAGTGGATGCTTTGATCCTAAAAATAACAGTTCCTCCAGGATCAAACACATAACTAGCTTATTGAGTGCCCATTGAAGGCTTATAAAATGCTCTTTTTCGTCTCCATAAGATTTTTGTTATTACGGAGCAGAAAACCAAGACATTTCACAATAATTGTGATCCGTGATCTAGTCTCAGACAGGAAATAAATGGGATAACAACCAAGCAGAATTTCACCCACAAAGCAGTCTGTTCGATCGGATGGAGAAATAAATGCCCTTTAAACAAAATGAAGGTGAAAATTCCTCTGAGTCAATCCGCTAATTGCTGCTTCGGTAAAACAAACCATTTCTTATTTATAAAAAACACTTCAGAAATCATGTGAATGCAATACTTAGCATATTTATTCCTATTCCTCATATTTTCTCTGCACCATTACACCGCTGTCTTCTCGATCAAGAACCTGTCGCAAACAGGTTACTAATCAATCCCTCAGCACAGTGGCTAGTACCGAAGCA
Source organism: Fasciolopsis buskii (assembly GCA_008360955.1). Lineage (NCBI taxonomy): Eukaryota > Metazoa > Platyhelminthes > Trematoda > Plagiorchiida > Fasciolidae > Fasciolopsis > Fasciolopsis buskii. The sequence goes on from LUCM01007073.1 coordinate 138,838, forward strand.
TCCTAGAATTGCCCATCTATACTATCACGTTTGTGTACCAGTAATCCATCAGTCAATGAACACCCTACCGTGTAATCAGCACTACGTTCCATATGTGCTCAGCCAGCATGGCTGAAATGGGTTAAAAAACACTCTTCGACTAAAAGTTCCACGTGGACGAAAATCCATTCAATTCGAAAAGGTACGTTTGAATAATGTCCCCGTTGCCAAAATGTTGCCTAACCAGATGGTTTACTTCCCTCCGACAAACGTGTAGCTATCCAACTCTTGGCACATCACTGAATTTATTTCATTTGTACTATTTCCTCTGGTAAAGGAATGAATGTTTGTCTTTTTTTGAACATGGCCTCCGAATATGAGCCATTTCCAAATCTTTTGTCACGCCCAGTTGAAGCACAGCGCGAACAAATGCATTTCAACTTTGTTTAAAAACATCGCGGAAGAAAATCTTTGAGAGGTTGCTTGGATGATATTTGAACGCAAGTATAGCCAAGAAAAGTAATTATTTTGTTCCCTCCGAATAGAGGATATTAGACTTTCACATTCCTAATAGACATATTCTCAATGTGAAAAACTATGTACTGAATACTTCAAATATTGGACATTTATAAAATTATTCACATGCTCTTCTTCAAGTTTCAGCACTGCAGCTTCGGAGTTCTTCAAGAATCGAGCCGGAAACGGAAAGGAGGAACCGTTGTATGTTGGGAAACCTGCACCAACATGTAGAAGGACGGTTGGAACTACGACAATGGAGAGAATGCACCTTACTTTTGGTAAGAAACCAAGAAGAATGGGAGAAGTGAATAAAGTTAATGAGGCAGAACACACGATAAGCAAAACGCTTAGGGGGTGCAATGGAATTTGAGATGCAAAACATGAGAAGTGACACCTGAATATTTCCAAAAAATATAGTTCACAGGTTTTAACGGCGATTCATCTGTCCCTCATTAAAGCATACTAGAATGCAGGCAACAGCCAAAATGGAGAGTTTTGCGCCTATCGTGAGAGAAAACTCTATTAATAGACTGATCCTCCCGTGGATCATGCTGCACGTCCTATGATTCTATTATAGGAAACCGAAAATGAAGAGTTACGGCAGATTAAGAACTACATAGACTGGGTATCAAATAAGATGCTTTCGGGCCTCAGTTGGGATGTAAGGTACACTAGCCGACGAAAATGTGGCACCATGAGGAACTCCAAGAGACTTTCCTATTTGTCACACTCTTTCTAGGTAGGAAAATATGAGTAACTGAGAAGTTGAATTTTATCTGTAATTGAAACAGTATCACTGATAGCACCGCTCGATATGATGGGACAAGAAATTAGTACATCTTCCAATGACGGCATGATTGAATACGTGGACGCACAAATAAAATTCTTCAGCTTTGAGGTTAGGATAGTTATGACATGACGGTATCGTGCAACGTCAGTCCTTTTTTAATAAGTATAAGCAGAAGTTAGGACAGTAAATTCGACAAACTACTCTAGATCTGGTGTCACTCCAAGTGATTTTGTTCTAAAGAGTCTGTTTAGGAGTTTATTTCAATTTCGATTGCCCCTTTATTTTTGAAAATCAACATACCGGAGGGGAATGGTGGTGCCTTCGGTTGAATTTTATTAATGTGAAATTCGGTCTATTGAAACTTCAAACGATGTTAAAGTCGCAGCTTACGTGGGGATGGAATGTGTTCTATCTTTCCAGCGTATTTGACCAAATACGGTGATAAGTAGTAACTGATGAGAATAGGATGCTGCACAACTATAACGGGACGCATTATGTGACTTGAAGTGAGTATAAGTCATGGGCAAAGGCCGTAGTTCAGTGTCTTTCCCACTCATACTACAGTAAGCGAGAACCTGCGAGTGTAGCCCTTGAACGAGAGATGTTAAAGAACCACTCAAAATTTTCGGTAGGCAAGCACTGTTAATGATCCTAGAAATAGCCAAATTCCGCGCATGGCTAAAGTGATTAGCTGAACTGGGATTTGAACAGCGGACTTACGCGATGGCTGATGTCTAATATGTTTGTATACTAAAAGTCAGCAGTCAGAGTCTGTGTTTTCTCGGAACTCACATTGGAGGTTGCAATCGTGGACCCCAAAGCCTGCTGCGATCATAAAAACGTCAGAAATGACAGTCGTTTTGCTTTCAAAGTTTTCAAACTCACCTTTAGCGATGAAACTAACTGTTGACTGCATTTGGTCTTTATCTAGAACCGCTCAATTTTCATCAAATATTCAGGTCTGCCGTTCTATCTACTGACAATTGACTAGCCTAGAATGTGGAAATCGCGTCCAGAAGGTGTATACTACCGCAATCCGTACAAACGCGATGAATTAACCGCGTTTGCTCTTCTTACAAGAATTCAGTCACGAGTCGTCCTCCTCCTCATTATCATCATCATTGTCGGTGTCGTCGTCGTTGTTCTCATCATTAACGTCATCAAAGTCATCATCAACATACTCCACAAATCCATTAGTACCGTCCTGGTGCAAGCGAATACAATATGTATTTTTGGACATTCTACACCCAAATGCAAATTTTGTCACACTGATATGCAGAACAAACATGAGTTTGAAATCCGATGGATAAGTTACGCTAATTCTGGCTTGCAAAATATGTCCGCCATGCGGATCTACGAAGAACGGGAATGAATTAGAGAAACTGAACATACTTACAAAATGATAAAGGAAAACACGCGCGTGAGTGCACACACAATTACGAAACGAGCGGGAGACACGAACAAGTGAAACTTGCCTTCGGATTATTAGCTGTCACATAATTCATCTCTGACCCGGTTGAATGGAAAATCTCATCTTCGCTGAGTCCTGTTAGTGTGTATGCACGCATGTTTATTTCTGCAATTTCGCGTGTCTGTGTATGTTTGTAACGGAAGATGTCCTGAATACGATACGAAATATTTTGAGGGAATGACGCCGAATTTCGGGCATATCGAACTGTTCTCTGTTCGAGTGACCGAATCTTCTTCAGTTTTTAGTATTTACGGTAAACAGTGGATAGTTGTTCGTAGTTGCCGTTGAACACGTTTCTCATTTGTCTCACTCGTCGCCACCGTCACCTTGAGGAGGATGAAAGTAACATGAAAAGGATCCGCCAGATATCAACAAAAATCATCAGTAATGCAGCACTGTTTCAGAACGATTACAAATAGTTTGACTGTTTTGGATACCCAGTTCCATACCTGTGGACAGTGGATAACGAGGCAATCGCCGTGAATCGGGATTGGTTTTGATGAAAACGGCGTTGTTATTGATAGCATTAAGAGCTGACTTTTCGCTTGTCGTCGTTAACTTGTCACAATACAAGTTACAAATCAACTTGAAATTGGCTCCAAAAATGATCAGCTGAGATAACAGGGATCTCGGTTTCTTAGGGCGGTTACATGCAGCATATAATACCTACTGTGTCGATTTAATAGTCACGTCGTTCCAGAAATTTCAGATACGAAATAATGAGATCAAATCCAATGGGTCCGAAGAAGGAAACCAGCCTGTTTCATTCATACTCAAACATTGGACTTGTAACTATTCTCTACTCAGATCAACAAACAAATCATCAGAAAAGACAGAAGTAAGTCAAACATCTACAAAAAAGGGCACATCATTAAAAATCCACCCGAAATTTCCGCATTCAAAAGTGGACAATCAGTAGACAAAGCCTGCGTCTAACAGCGCGTAGTCATCCTGGACACATTTTGAACTTCTTTGTGGTACGCAAAAAGAAACTTGTATAACTAGTTGATGATAGTAAGCTTACAGGTGAGTACATGTTTTTTCGTGCAACGGCGTAAGTGGAGTTAAGATTACAGTAACGTATTGCTCATCTTCGGTCATTTAGCCAGCCTTTGGTTGAGCTGAATCACCAAAAACGTGTAAATCGTTCACCCTATTCAGGCGTTTGGTCTGTCTTACACTGGACGGCTAATGTTCATCCGACGTAGTTGATAGATCATATCAATTTATGAATTTTTCCACCAGTCCGTGAAACGGAAAACATTTGCTGAGTAACTACGAAAGATGTGACAGTAAATGCATTCTTCTTTCTACCGTATGCATTTACGCCGCTTACAAAGCCATTTGAACATTCAACTCCTGAAATACACACAGAAAAATCTACTAGTGTAGAATCGGAAGGCCTGATTTTGGGACGCAGTGTTGCGTAACATCAGGATATAGTTGAATTTCTTTACCAACTCAAAGGGAACTGTTGGTGAAGGATGTGCGCTTTATCTTGGAATCCCAATCGGAAGAGAAAATGGTACCACTGGGCTACACTCACTCGATGTCACGAAAGGACTTTCAAATTGAACCTGAGCTATGTATCCATAAGTTTTCCGTTTTCACTTCGGGTTACATACTACTCAAAACATTATCACTCAGTTCAGGATTTTATCATCGAAGATGCTAATAAAACTAAATTTTGATAAACGTTTCCATCGAGAAAGAGACTTATGTCCACCTCCGCTGTTTTAAGAGCATGTTTTTCACGCTTTAATGTCACTAGCATAGACATTAGGTCATCGACCGTCGTCCATGATCGGAACAATACTCAGAAGAACTAGCATGTCATTCTTAAAAGACCGGAAAAACCGAATAACAAAATTTCAAGAGATAGCGGTCACTGCACGAATAAATTCCAACTCCACCTGGATCGAAAGTAAGAAATCACAAGTAATCTGTTCCTTATAAATCAAACAGACTGAGCTGGGATATAAATAACAAACACATCGAACAGTTTCGGGTTTCGCGGGGATATTTGCTCTAGATTATTTTACAAATTAAATCGAGTAAGTTTTGTCATACATCGACTTTACGGTTAGCAAAAGACCCATGAAGCCGAAATAATATAAAAAGCTAGGTGTTTCGTAGGACTTATGGACCTTGGGTGAAAACCTACAGCTTACAAGATTATGCGACTCGGCCTAGTCTATCGATGCCACTGGAAGCGGGAACGTCAGCTAGGGAAATATGTCGTTAGAAATCACCTATTCCTTTGCAAGCTGGCAATTGACCGAATTCAGTTAGCTTTTAATTGTTTGCTAGTCAAACATCCACTACCGGCAGAAGTACAAAAACGTAATTGGAAATAAAAGCTGGCAAATTCCGCATCTAACATCCAGTTCTTGTTCGATGAAGTACACCCCTGGACAGACTGTGGCCTAGGAAACAGAGGGCGAATTAGCGACGAAAATAAACAAGTTCTGATGGAACTACAGCCATTTTCTGACTTGATTCGGAAGTAAGTGCAATAGATTGACAGTTTGACAAAGCGAATCTGGAAAAACGCTTTTTTAAAAATGGATAAGGGCAATCGTTTCTATGAAGTTAAATTAACAAAAGTCTTGTAATTCTATTCAAATGGACCTCCAAGGAACAGGTCCAGACATGTCTACATGACATAGGAAGGCAGACACTTCTGGTTAGATGAAATTCGATTAGAAAGTAATAATCATCTGTAGAACCATGTCAGAAAGACACCCAGAGGGGTTTGTCGGCAACAACATAAGGCATGAGTTAAAACCAAAAATTCCCACTAGTAGTTTAGAAGAATGTTTTTCAGCTTCCGTTGCAAAGGTTACTTAACGAACAAAACATCACTGGAACTGTATCGGCAAAACACAAATCTGCCTTAGAGATTGAAATTCCAGTTCTCAAACTTGTGTGTTGTAAAAAATTAGAAGACAGATGGCATTTCCCAGCGCAATTAATGATTGCTCAAGTAAAATGAACCTGTGGTGACACTCACATCGGTTGACCGGTTAGACATTTATCTCGATGCTTCGGAAAGAGCCGACCACCAAGGTCCGAAGAGACCAACCAATTATGAGGAAGGCATCGAACCAGAGTAGGGAGATTATTCTCCCTTTGCAGAGAGAGGTTCAGACCAAATTTGAATTAGTCAAAAAGCAAACATTGAAAATGATTGATTCGATTCTTGTACGCGTTCCAAACCGTAAGTTTTACGATCAAAAGGAGTTTATTCGCAGGTTCTGGAATTGCCCTGGAAGAAGGTGAACAAAATCAGCCTTACCGTTATTGGTAACGTGAGTCGAGATCGGCAATTTTTCAACAGTGACCAAATTTCCATCTACCACCTATTATTTCAACCGTTTCATTGGTCGGTCTGTCGACTACATGAAATTATCTGGTAACGAAAACTAATTTGCCACCCTCTTTTTTGTCTCCTATATATGTGATTTGAAAGTTTTCTGATAAATCATCAGACCATATAAGCTCAATTCTATTCCGACTTGCCGATTCAATTTTCGAATTCGTTTATAGCAAAACCACTATCAATTTTAGTACTGTCATCAAAATGTTTGGTGTTTTCAATGTGAGCTACCTTCGAGGTTTGGAAGGTGCTTAGACAATAAAGGGTGGAGAATTCATTCACATTTATCACGTGTTAGATAGTGCAAATCTTCAGACAAAATTTTATTTTGGCCATTGTTTTACCTAAAAATAACAGCGCACTCAATAAACGGATAAACTAGTCAATCACTATGCAAACTGCACAAATTGCAATGCTCTTTTCATACGGTTTGTCATGAGAACGAACACCAGTGGGTTGAAAACAGATTCCACCAGCTCAGCTGTGCTTTCAATGGCCCAAAATGACGCATTCATTAAGTTAAGAAGTGGTCAGTGGATGTTTCTTATTTAAAAACGAACGTCCTTCCGCCTACTTATCACTATTTCTCCCTGGCCATTTGTAAAGATCGGGCACAAAAAACGTGTTACCCTCATAATGCTGTTGGCAGCAGCTCAGAATGCTGGTTTCAATCAAGTCCTGAACCCCGTGTCTGATTTTATATATTCGCTGTATTCTGACTGGCATATGAAGCGTACCGGAAGAATTATTAATACTGGATGCGAGCAGGATTTTTGAAATATTTGCGATAACTGACGCAACTTCTACGAGTAAAACGTTACCAGTCAGCACTGGTGGATCAGTCCTGTCCCATGAAACTTCATGATCGGCTCAACTGGCAAGGAGTCGTGTCAATGGTGAGTGCACTGTTATGGAATGCCACTGGGGAACTCCCTGAGGTATGTTCAGTTTTTCGGATGCAACCACTATTTTATCGTCGGACGCATGAACTAATAGCTTCTTAGTGTGTAAGCACCAATCCTTTAGTAACTTTGCAATGGTTTCATCAACCAGGGTTTGATAAATTAAGCAGAGTTTTCTAGCAGAATTTATGATAAACTGGCAGACGAACGATGCAGCAAGTGATTACAAGAATGAGATTCACATAAAAGCCCACGACCAATTTCGCGGTTATTGCTGCTCATTGAGCAGGCGTAAACCTTACGTTTTAGTCATCCGTGCAATTGCAGATTTCAATACTGGTTTTGGGACTAGGGAATCACATGAATCAGCAGAAGTGCTTATTAATGATGAGTCAATGTATGAATCACAGCGATGGTTTTGGACACTTTTATCGGCCTGTCAATGATAACCCTCAGAAGGACATATGGTCCAAAGTTTATCGTTCGAAAGAAATTGAGCCACTATGACTACTCTATCCTGAAGATATATTCGGCTGTATACCATAAGGCGGCATGCCTTGGGGGGTCATCAAACACAAAGAGTAAGATATATTTGATGTTTCTCAACCGAGAAAAAATCCCAACTTGCTCTAATCACCGATTTTTTCATACACTGTGAACGTGTTTGTCTACTAATTTGGACTCCCTTTGTTTGTTGTTTTTCTCCATCCAAACAATCTTCCATTGGCTCCATGAATTAAACAGCTATAGAGGGACGCAAAATAGGCTTACGGGAGCAGCCAGAAAGACATAGGTTGCTAGATTTGGAAGGCTAGTCAAACAAATTCTAGATCAGTACCACCCGGGGAGACTTTAGTGGCTACCTAATTAAGAGAATTATGGAGTGTCTGTCGGATATTATAGGTATTCACAAAAGAGGAATTGTTGAGATTGAAATACTGTACCTTGCATAAACCACGTATTTAATTTCATATCCATGTCACTTCCCGCAAATTTGGTGAATTCTCATTTAAGCAAATTCCCATGATCTCAACAGGAATGCTAACAATTGGACTAACGAAACTCAGTCCATACGAAGGATCGTGATTGGAAACTTGTGTTAGTTCCACAAGGTCGGGTTTACCAATGGTCGATTATGTAAAAATGGCAAGGTGATTTCTATCACTGAATGAAAACCAGGGAATATTTCGCCGACTGTCCTGTGCATTAGTAACCTTCAAACGGTTCTTTTTTCTAGAAAACATGGGCTGTGGCAAAGTACACAGAAAAAGACCTGGAATTTCGCCACCCGTCTCTTACGCATCACACGTGACTCGGCGAATGGATTGTTACACGTCAATCAAGGACGTTGGCATTTTGCTAAACTTGTTATAACTTGCCGTGGCACATTGCATTTAGCACTCCTAATAGATTCCCTTTTGCTTCATTTTCTCACAACCAGTAATACTGTAGTACTCTTCTTCGGTCTATTACTAACCATTGTGTTAACTGCTTCCGTGATTTTTCATTGACGAACTATGCAATGAAGATGCAATTTACACCTCATAGATTTCACACTCCATAAAATGTCAACTTTAAAACAACCAACTAGTCAGATCAGCAAAAGTAATTTAAATGAATTTGCTAATTTGACACCTCAAAATAGGGGTCAGTTATTTGAAAACACATATAAGGAGCTCATAAAAGAATAAAATAACCCGTCGGTTGTCATCATCCTCTCCTATTATGAAAGACAGGATTAAGCATCGGGCGTGGATACACGAGCTCTCAGCTTGAGAAACACGGACCATTCACGGTGATAGTTTAGCATGTTCGCACACTCTAATACACTTAAGTTTGTTTTTTATCCATGTATTGTACAAATCTTTATTTCAAACAAATGATTTAGTCGAGGCAAGCAATCCACCCCGTCAGCTGCATTTCTGATGCACTCTGCGCAGGATAAAATGAATAAGAAACTGGTTATCCGAAAGTCGATATCATTAGTTGCTAGAAAAAGCGTTGTCATACATCGCAGGAAATGAAGATGGATGGTATGGCCTTGGACGGTAATTTTATTACTGTGCCAGTGTTTACAACCAGTCACCAACGTATGAGTGTACCGGAAAATGTCGTCACGTCCTCTGCATTTTCAACACAATATGCTGATAAAGTGTAACCTTTCAATTGACTGTGAATACCATCTCTAGTGAAGCCGTTAACCAGGGAATGAAACACGATTTCGAAATGGTTTGTCAGGACGTTCTTCCTTCATTGCTCTCCGTCCTTCACAAACAGAAAAATTTCAGATTTCATTTCAGCTGTAATTATTCCTGCTCTTCTTGGGCACTGTGAGGATGAAAAAGTTGAATTTGAGTGTAAGGTTTCAACAATTGTCCGCGTTTTCTTCCCACTGACTCAAGCCAAATTAGCTCACCAGTTCAAAATACGGTACTGTAGTCGGATAGTTTTTCCTGTTTATTTATCCCTCAAATACGGTAAAGAATGTTTTACAATATCATCTAACCTATTCCAAATGGACCCAAATATGAAGTGTATACAGATTCTAGGCGTAAAGTGGACTGGTGAAAATGTGCTATCTAACCTGACGATGGTACTCAGCAAGAACAATCAAGAGGGAAGACAAACGTGTCCCAACTGCTCGGAATAGTCCATTTTATGAACCAGTTCAATCGAAACACTACGTTTTACAGCTAATTTTATCGCCGTAGAAATTTCACTTGTCTTTTTCTCCTCCTTCATGCTACTCCGTCTATCTCAAAATATAATAGGAGTCACTTGTGCAGAAATACTCGCTGTGAGTTTAGCAGAAAATGCAATGCTTTTCCGCAAGGTAATGATAGCCGTTTCGTTGCTTTTGTTTGCATCGAAGACACTGGGTTTTGGAGAAGAGTTAGTGCCGTTAAAAGGCTACCAAACGAGGGATATTCTGCCCGTCTTCCAGTATACGAGTGAATAATGTCTATTGATGCGAGCTAGTTAGTATAGGCGACCAAAAAGTTTACTTTCCATAAACTGCAATGGTTGAACAAGAACAAAGGTTCTGACCTGTGTTCGTGATTAAATTGCCGAGTCGACTTTTTCATTCGGTCGTTCGATGACCCAGTTACGTGTATGTGCGCCGGTGTGAAGTCTTCGCTCCCTTTCGTGTTCGTTTCAATTGCACATTCTCTCCGCGCCTGTTTTCGTCGAGTAGCTTCCCATGACCTCGGCCAGCGTGGGTGTTGGTTATTGCCCAATCTATAGAATACGAATAGTCTTCCGCTATTACTTTCTAGCCTATTCACCACGCTCGATGCGACCTGGATGCTAGGCCGGTGTGTTGTCCAATTGGAGTGGAGTTGTTAGGGCAACTGATTAGTTAGTTAGTTACTCAGTTGCTTCGTTAGTTTGCTTGTTGGTTAGATAGTCGAAGCCATCCGTAATCACACATCTAAAACAAATATATGTGGGTCAACTCGTCTGTCACGTGTTGCGTAGATAACGTGATCGAACTAAAACAGCGCATGCAAGACTGCTATTTGGGCAAAGAGAAAAAGAGGAAATCGAGGAACGAAAATAGCCTAATTTGATATCAACAATAGCTGGTTTCGAAAAGGTTTACTTTCAGTGATTAATGTGAAATTACAAACCAAAATCAAAACACTGCATGATTTACGTCCCGAAAGATTTTGTCGCATATCTAAACAGCGTTTACGACAAATAAAAGCAGACACAAATTTCCATACCAGCCTGTTGTAATACATAATTCCACATAACGTTTCACGCTACCTGTTATGTTATGTTCTGTGTGAGGATACGACTAATATTGTCCCAGGCACTAATCGTCCAGGTTTGTGACCATGTTCTCTGTTTTTCTTCATGTTGCCCAATACGCCCGTTTATATTTTGCTTCTCTCAGCGCTCTAAAATCTTTTGTGTCAATAAGATCGTGGATGACAATGAGGAACCATAGGAGAATATGTTGCAAATTTATCTATTGAAATAATGCATTGAGTATTGCTAAACAATAGATTCGTACCTTACAGAATGTGACCAAATATGTTCTTGGGTAAGGATTGTTACGTTCCTAGAACGTGATACGAAACTTGTATTCTTCCTGGTTATCTGCATCATAATACCAAATAATAGCTTGTTTGGGCGCCAAACAGAGGGCATTCTGGAGACTATTTCTGTCGGCCATGCCAACCACGGAAAGTTTAGTTTTTCATTGTGTGGAACCATCCAAATTGGATAAACTACCAAACAATAATCAGCGTGGAATGGAGCCGATTATCAAGGACTTTTTAGCCACCCGCACACCATGTTAATCCTGCAAAAAGGACCTTGAATGGATAAAATGGGATATCTGTTTGTTGTCGCTTGGGCTGTGGGAATTCAAACCGGTGTGTGGAACTAGAAATGTGGAATTTTGGGAGCCCGTTGATTCAACTTATTTGGAGTAAATTTTAAAACAGCTTGCTTTGATGGTTGTACAAAATATTGTTCGTAGTCCACCATCATTGATTCACTTGTAGACTTGCCAGTTATCCAAATAATTTGTGTAACCTATATATGCTGTATTGAAATACGCTTACACATAAAGGGATAACAAAGACGTCAGAACGTCGGAAGATCGATGAAATTTTTGCAGCATGGCAACTGGGATAGTAGACAGCAAAGGGCTCGTAATGTTTGAAAACGCGTGGCAGGAACACCTGCAATGACTTGTTTGGCAGCCTTTAGATTTTTGACTTTTATCCACTATCGATTTTGAAAAAAATGACTTTAACAGTTTTACAGTAAGTTCGAGCAATTTGATCATCGTAAGATATGAAAAGTTGTTCACAGTTGGAATCAAAGTGTATTTTGTTCTTTTCTGGTGAGTTATTTTACCAAGGCGATTATACATTGGTTATTGCAATGACTCTGGATGGTCAAGATGCACGGTGAACTGCATTCTGCACTCCAACCTAGTAACACGTATGGCAGAACGCGGAGACGTATGCGAAGTCGAGGCACAGGTTTTCAATTAAGGCAGCCGTTACACAAAACGTAAACATTGTCTGTTCACGGGTAATTCGAGTCACTATGACGGCCAGAAAAAAATGACGTTCACATCCAGTCAATTTCGTTGTTTTTGCAACTCTATAATTAAACGGTTTTATAACTCTGCTTGTCCTTCTGCCACATTTTATGAGAGTAACTTTTTCCTCATCCCCTGCATTTCAACCTTCAACATGGTTGAGTGAATCAGTGATTAGCTATCATCAAGTGCACTACAATCATGCCAGATAATATCACACACCCAGGATGAGTAGTATGTATTCGAATACAGACAACTTCAGTCTGTACCATTCAAGCCTATTATAGACAACCTTCGACTCAGCCCATCAGTTCGAGCTGTGTATCCCTTGGAACATGAAAGTAGATTTTAAACTAGAGCTCATTCAGTACTCTTCTGTCAACAATCACTTTCCAATAACACAAATCCAGTGGGTCCATTTTTTAGTCCAATTATGAATCCCAATTTGTGACCACCCATTCTCTCAGCTGCTACCCAGGGCACGTTTTAGCACGACATTTGCGTGCCGGGAACCAGACAACTGAATGCAAATTACATTGTTTTGGAATTTGCACCGGAAAAGCCAGCTGCTCTATAAAGCTAGTTTGGCTCAATATTTATTTATTTACTCTCAATGACCAAGAAACAAAATCGCCTGTTTAAATACATTAAAAACCAATGGATATTTCTGTTGGGGTTTCATCAAGCAAACTCGTCATTTATTTCTCACACTCGCCGCCAACTGCGAATGCCAATTTTCCAATCAGTTCTGACGGCTGATGGTGCCAAAAATTCTCGAACACTGTACCACACAGTGAATGTGTGAATCAAACTGGAAGCATTAGTCGACTACTTTCCGTCAATCTATCACCACATTTATTAATAAATCTACAATGCAAATCATTTTTCATGAGGAATTTGCGACAACGCATGGCTCTACCGTGGAAATTTTGACCAGGCTTGGAAGAAATAAAAATCGTTGCCCTTCAGCCTGATCGCTCTGATCTATTCACTGATATGCTTAGACCCGTTCCGTTCAGCCTGACTTCGCCAACCGAGAAAACAGTGAACGTGAATTGCAAAATATCCGAACTGCAAAACTTCACTTCTTTAGTATATCATCAGAACTATAAGGCAGGAGTTTCCGATAACAGCTCTGTTAGGAAGAATTTCGTTTGTTTGTTGATGTGAAGAGATGATATGCTTCAGCTATCGGTTGATTCCTAAATCTTCCCCAGTATACTGGAATCGAACTCGATGAACGCATGTCCGAAATATCAGGCGTTTGCCTGTCAATCGTCTGCCGCAGAGCTGCCGACCTAATAGTCGGAATAAAACTCTTCAAGGGGACATGATATTTCACCTGAAGTAACTTTTGGTTTTATCATAAAAGCTACATGAAAAATGGTCATTTCCCTTCATTTCTCCGACCACAAAAAAATGCTTTGCTTGAACTCACTTTCTCTCAAGCGCATTTGATATTACGCAAAGTGGCGGACAACCCTTATCAAGTGATTCAAAGTCATACCATTACACTTTATTCAATTTGGCTGAACCCATGTAGCTTTGTGAAAAGATTGGTTGAATACGGCAAATGAGTTCAGAATTGCAAACATGTACCCATAAGATCCAGGTCTACCTCTGAACCAGAGTTGCTTATGACATTCAGTCTACTAGTTCTCATTTGGAAAAATGGGGTTGGTCTAAAAAAGAGTAACGCTTGCTTGGCGCACAACAAAGGATCGTATATAAAAGATTACTCATAACTCTCTTAATCAAGAAGACTCAACACTTAATACGCTTCGAGTATTTATTCGGAAGGTCACAGTCCAAACGAAACGTTGTGGCAATATCCATCAAGTTTTGTCCAAGGACCATTGACAGTTTCTTTGAGTTCCTTGTGTTTTGACATACCAGATTATGCTCACTGGCACATTAAAAAAGAAGCCTAGTTGTTTGGACCAGCTTCACAGGACCACGCGAAAAATGTGGCGTAGCCTGGAACTTTATCTTTCAGTTGTAGGTCCAAGAGCAGCTTAGATGTAAAACGAATTTGGGACACCGTTGCATAGAAGGCCAAACTTAATGGAAGCGATCGACAGTGGTAGTGACCCTACTTCCCAACGGAGGATTAATATTGGCAGATTTCTCAGGGACACTTGTATTCTGACCTCCTCCTTCATTACGTTTCACTTTACTGTTGCCGAAAAGGTCGGGATAACCGCCGGTGAAGGAAACTTTCCATGAAAACTCGTTCTTTTTCCAAAATATTATTTGCACAAATCATTCTTATCAAACTAACCAGTGAACAAATTGGGTTTTGCTTTGCTTTAACTGAAAAAAGCTGTGGAGGTGTACATATTGCTCATTCCTTGTGATCTTCTTGTATGCAAAAAGCTCATAGGGGTTCTGGGTGTGTGGTTTTTGAATCTCAATCAGGAAAGATATTTTCGAAGACAACTTATTTAGCATGAAAAAACAGAATCGCAGCAAACAATCACATTTTTGATAAATTTGTACGGCTAATGCGTGAGTAGGGTGCTTTGAAGCAAGCTTTGCACTTTTTACAATTAACAATCGATAAGAATGGTTTGATAAGCTTGTTAATTTAAGTCTGATTGCAAGACTATACGGCATTTTCAGAAAGAATTAAAGAGAAAAACATGACGTGGTTCAGATATGGAACTACGAAGAATTTCTCCAGTCCCATCCTAGTTTACTTCAGTCATTCAGGACGTCAGGTGGATAATGACGAATTCGAGGTGGTTTGCAGAAGATTTAAAACGCATCAAGGTAGCCGCCAACAACTGGTGACAACGAGGACAGTGTTTGAAATGTGTGGAAGTTTACTCATTTATTCTGAACAGAGATTTCTGAAGTCATTTCAAACGCTATAACCTAGAATTAATGCCATCGAAAAAGCTGGACATACTACATGGCGCAACATGATTGCTTAACCGGAAACAATCATACATTACTAAATATGGATAAGCCCCAACCAAATCGAAGGGCTTCCTCTGTTAAATTTCTTTTTTTAGATTTCCACAACAGAGCAGAATTGATTAATATTCCTTACCGTGAACCTATACAGGGATCATTTCATCTGCACCATTAGTATGACGTTGAAGGATCGCATTAGACAGGTGAATAAGTTCCCAAAAACAAATTCGTTCGCCACTTCGGTAATTTGTTCAGATTATTTCATGATGTAACCTAAACATATCACAACGGAAAATTTTGAACTGACTTACTATTGAAGCAATCCTAATGTTTACATTCATGAAATATATCATACCATCAGTTCAGCGTACTAGGAACGTCGTGTCTATGATACGCCATTCTGTTTGACTGTTTTCAATAAAAGCCATGAACTAAGAGCAACGATCTCTTCATTTCTAATGCATCTTCCGGATGACAAATTTCGCCGTTGAACTTTAATCCAACATTCGATAGACAAGTCGCTCCAGCCTGTCTAGAGCAAGGCCCGAATCAGTGTTCTATAGTTAGACATAGACCTTAACTGTTCCATCAGCTAAACAAATTCAGACAAGAAAATGTTAATGATTAGTAGGCTGCAAGTGACGTGTTTCTCTTGGCAACTGATTTACCAGTTTGACAAGAACGGTTTGATAAATCAAATCTGAATCTAACCCATTTAGAAAATAACCCTTTTATGTTTTAACTGCTTTACTTATTTTACTGGTCCCAAAATGCTGTAGAATGAGTGATATTTGTAAGCCAGTCACTAACTCTGACAGGAATTTTATCTGTTCATATGCCCATGAACAGTCGCATTATTAAGTCTTCATGTGTTCTCATATTTCGGTCGATATGGTGATGGGACAAGCTGTTTAGACAAAATCTTGGAGTTGTTTCATCGGGTATCAGGTTTCATTCTATTGATTTCACAGTACAGTCAACAAACATGGAAATATCCAACTTGCTGAACACCTATGGGAGAAAAATTTCATGAAGAACAAATGGATCGCCCATCAAAAGTTTTTAAGCCGTGTTTGAAAGTCCACACGCAATTCAATGTGCCCTGAGTAGTGGACACAATCTTAGAATATACATGACCGCATCAACGAGTGAATAACGTATTCGAAATCAGTAAATGACGAGGACATCGCCAGATTGTCAGTCGACTTCATATCCCAATCGTGTCAGGCATAGCCCAATGGATTCCGGGGTATAATTCAAGTACAAAATCCAAATCAATTACCAGTTTGACAGCGCGAAACGATTTTGTACTCCGGTCCAAATCCTTGCAATTTCTCTTCACGTGCCGCAGATTCCCGAATTTTAAACAACAGGGATCCCATTCGGGAAAAATGCTACTTCTTTCAGCGTTTGCTCAAAAATCTTCACTTATCCCGATTCCAAATTCAAGTGTACTAAGGCACATAGGAAAGTGAATAGTATATCGTTAATTTATACTAGAACTTGTTAGACCAGACAGGGTAAAATGTTGCTCAATCAAACGGCAATCAACGGAATTAGAATTCGGGTAGATAAAACGCACCCTTTAATTTCCAAGGCCCGGTTCATTTTTGTTTGTTATGTTAAACAATTTCCCGAACCCCATGGGCTTTCATTTTAAAGCCGTCAACTAGGAAAGACAGGCAACTTTAATTGTGATAGCCTAAAACACTCAAGTTCTAAAGATATCGTGCGAGCCAAGCAACGGGGCTTACGGTAGCAAAGTGCAAGAAACATCTGCAGAGCTCTAACATTCGTGTTCGAATTAGAGAACTGTTCCAAACGGTTGTATCGTCGACCAACAGTATACTTAAAAAGCTCTCCCCGAAAGCAGCTTGCATGGCGTTTTGAGTAAGTAGTGCTTTGAGAATATTCTATCTGAGCTACCCTGATATCAACAACCAACAGTTAATGAGGTGTTTTTGGGATACGCGTGGCTTAAATTTGGGTTATTTTCTACCGATGCGAAGTCAGCAACAATGAAAAAATATTTTCTGACAAGTAAAACTGGTTCTATCTCTTCCGATTTGCGTGACTAATGTTCTCTCGTATTTTCTATGCGCTAAAAAAGACAAAAATGTGAATGTACACTAGATTTAGAAAATGCACAACTTTCGAATTTGGCGAACGTCCGTCATCTGCTGACATAAATGATAAATCTATTACAAGAAAGCACAAAAAGAAAACCAATTTCCTTCACATGACTGGAAGACGTAAATTGTTTTTTTCCGAGTCTTTATTCCTGTCGGTGAAACAGCCGGCAAAGTTCACTGTAGTTGTTCGTTTCAAAATGTGGCCTATTATAGTTTCGTGAACCAAGCAATCCGTTGCAATTTGCTTTCCTCGAATTGGTTCACTTCTAAGCAAACTGCAGATCTTTTGGTGATGAATAACCAGTAGTACGTCTGACCGAAAGAAGGAATGGAGTGCTACAAAAACCGATACTTCTCGTGTCGCTTTCATTTCAATAACGACACCATGTTATTTTTAGATGCTTCAGTTCGCCAAATTATCGGTTACCATTGGCGAGCCCATGCCAACTTGGAAGACTGAGAATAAAATTACAGTGAGAAAGGCGGGTCACACCATCCACCAAGGACGCGGTGTGGCTGACGTTGTAATGTCCATCGTAGATCGTTCTGCTGCTGCACAGCATTATTTCACATTCGTAGTAAAAATACTAAATAGTAATACAATTCCAACTTCATCTGACCTGGATTAGAGCTTGTCGAATGCAAACAGGCCAAAAACACGTAATTTGACTGAACTTCAGAATTTCAGAGTTTCATTTTTTTCTGATTTGATTTTCGGACAAGTATTCATTCACAAACATTTATTACAAATAAGCTTTGCCCTACTCCCGTACTCATATTTTTTGCAGTACAAATCCACGACTATTTTTTCATTATGAAACAATGAAGTTCATTCTTCTTCATGCAGTATTCGAACGTATGCTTAACTTTCGACATTATCAATCGAAGTCACAATGTCCGCCGATCGTTACAGATCACGTCGATTTTACATGCGAATTTTTCCGTATTCCCTGTCGAGATTTCCGCTCCTTTGTCCAAAATGGTTGTCCTCAGCAAACATCTAGCAATAGGGACCCACTTATTAAACGGACTGCTTGTGTCCCCTAGACCAGTCAACACTCGGTTAAGGTCAAATGCGTACCAATGTGTTCATCTTCCTCCATTCTCACCCCATTTCGCCCCATGATCTGTTCTAGAGCGGTGACCAGATCATCAAACGGCTAAAATTATTCGGGAATATTCGGAAGAAATGTTTCAAATGCCATCAATGAGAAACTAAACACTTAACCAATATATTGTTTGCTATATATCATGCTGCCCAAGCGGGGAACATGTCTTCAAAGTTAAAAGGTGAACCGAGTTCTTTTTGACTCAGTGTATTGCTGCGTGATTCGTGGGTGGTTACACGGGAGTATAAAATGCAGAGGCAAAAGGAATCATTCTTTTTCCGGTGTAGATATCTTATTGTTGGACCCCTCTCACTAACATAGTTGTCGAACTAGATGTTGATAGGTGCACCAGGAATATCGATATTCGCAGCGTACTGTTGCTGACGTTAATGAAGCTACGTTTCTGCTCCCACATCTATAAACCTGAGTAATACACTGTTTTATGAATGTGACACCTAACTGAAAGTAACAAGTGACTGGCCCCAGCCAGATTTGATCTCAGGAATTCCCGGGCCACTGCCTCGAATGAAAAGCGTAATAATATCATTTTTAATTCATATTGGTGTAATAAAACGGCAGATAGCCTATGATCACAAGCTTCTTTAGTATTTTTGCGTTTATTTCTCGTAAATTATGGAAAGGAGATACTTGACCAAATTTATCCAAGGTATATTCATTGTGAGCAAGGCATCGTAATTGGAGTAACACGTCACTGAACGCTCCTCTAACCAAGGCTGCAGAAAACATTCAGGATGACATAAGAGGAAAAGTACAGTAAGGCCCTCAGCCGGTTTCTATCATTACTCATATTTGGGTCTTTCCAGTGTTTTATTTGGCTCGATCCTCGTTTGCTTTATTTAGTTTAGGCATAGAGGGGTAAAACTGATTGTCCCTGAAATCACTCAATGATCGACTGTTGCAGTAATAAGTCCACTTCTCCATCCACCTATTTCATGTGGAGTCACCCAGTGTTTTGAGAATCCGACCCAGGTTCGTATTCACGGGGCACAATCATTTTCGCTTCACGGACTTGATAAATAGATACAGTCATTAAGAAAAAGAGAGAAACGTTCCGACCTTCCAGGGTCCTTGAGTATAAGTTCGCCTAAGCTTTTGAACAATTAAAATGCAGATAAAGGATGTTTTATTCCTCAATAGTTGGTTGCTTTCATTGATCGTTCAAAATGACACTGAGCACACGTTGCTTAATTCTACAGTGTTATAAACAACATACACTGAACGAATCGAAGAAGACCAATTTCTGCCGTGAACATGGTTAGGGAACACATGTATCGACAATTTCAGAAAATATCACTATTCCAGACAGATTGATGGCGGAGAATTACAGAAGACACTTAAAAAATAACGAGGGACCTTTAAGGTGCTCCGTGTATTTTCAGAACTGAGACCACCCGGATTAGAAACAGATCGAAAGTGTTGTACGGTTGATTTATTTCCTGTTCCATATTGTTTGCAAACTTGGTTAATTGGTTTGAAGAAAGTAACAACTTTACACCTTTTATTACCATTGGCAAAAAATGTAGATTGTCACAAGGTATTCCGTACATTTCGTGGAAGACTACGTGTGACGTTCAATCGCAGAAACAGACAGTCGGAACTGAATGGTAAATAGGGTTAAAAATAGAAAGAAATATTTATTCACACCATTCGCATTCAAAAACCAATTAAACTAAACCACTCTTGAACGCTAAATCCCTCGCGCACTGAAAAGGTAGTCTTTTGTTTGGTCAGGTGCATTGTGCCAGCGGAACTGGAAATAAGCATGAACATTATTCGCGCACTACACGAAAGTAACGGCAGACGTAAACGATCCGAGCCTACTCCATTCCCGCTATCTTTTGTTCTTTCAACCTTTTTGTCCTTTTTTGTAGAAATGTCAATGTACATCTCTTTCGAGAACGAGATATCGATTGACTAACAGCTGGCCAAAGGAGAATTTGACAGAGTGCTGCAAGAATCGAACCCGGTTAGAACGTCACGATGCTAAACGCTTGATTGTACTTCATCGCCTGTTCACATGGACTCAGAGCAGTCGCTGTCCCTGCTACATTTTCTCAAGAGAATTTTTTGTTTACTAGTTGAGGTTCGAATCCTCTCACGTTGGTATGAATTAATTCAATGATCGCTCAAAGTGTCACTAGCAAACAAACCACAACAAAACCGTTTGTCAGCAATCACCGCAAGTGACGTTTTCCCGTTTGCACTAAGTTAAAAAAATATGGCTTTATATTGCTGTTCTGTCGCATAATTGGACCAGTATACAAATGTGTACAGGTCAACTCGAGACTCCACAGACATGAAGCTATCAACAAATTTCCAAAAGACCACCACTCGACACAAATGGTAAAAATGTATGAAACCGGGCAAGGTTGTGCCTTTCTAGTTTACTCGTGGTGAGTACTTCCGATCAAAACAGGATTGTTTCTATCTATAAAACTCACCCACCTGGTACCGGTGAAATCTTCCACGGGAAGGCAAAATACTGTCCACAGTTACAAAATTAATGTAATTGATGTAATGCAGATACGCCGATGTGTTAGTCCATTGTGTCATCAAGGTTGCAGTCCTTTTGGAGACATAATAGCAATTTTCAAGTACTTTACTATCGATCCGACAAGAAGAAAATATTGCAGTTTCCACTTTGGGTATACCCGTGATCAAAGAGAATACTTGGCAGATAAATAACGACAAACAATTGTCAGCAAAATACTGATAAGTTTTGATTGGTCATCTTGTGGGTTTTCTTCCGTATGACAACCAATTTCCCAAAACGGCATTTAAATTGGTCTCCAAAATCAAATTTTTGTGTGATTCTAACAAATTTTTCTTGATCCGCTTTTAATTTGTCTCTTCGTTATGGCCACCTATGCTTATTCGTAATCCGAATTGTCGGACGGGATGAGTGAAAATGCTGAATGTCAATAGGACAAGCCTCGGTGAAACGCTTGCCAAATGTATCCTCCATTTTTGAGTCCTCGCGCAGAATGAACCCAACATCAAACCAACTATCAAGGAGCAATTATTGCAAATCCAGTTTTCGTGTGTGAAACTTACAAATACTTCTTATTTCATGTTCAGTTCATCCATCCGGTCACCTTATCCCCGTCTAACCTCCAATTTCTTTGCCAATTCGAACATTAGGGGAATGAGGTGCATTTGGATTCACGTCTTGCTGAAGTGACGGCAAGCATTTCTCTGGAGTACTCTATTAGCAATAATAAGAAACTCCTTTTATAGCATTTTAATGTCCTGAGCTCCTGCGATCAGAATTCGATCACGTTGAAGCTCTTCCCGTGAATCGTTATGGAACCGCTGGTTTCATCCAGTCCAGAGCATTGCACGAAGTTTGTGACAATGCATAGACGTCTTCAATTTCATGAAACCTCCCATCTATCACAGAAACTGGAACGTCGAGAAAAGGCAATTTTGTTACCCTTTTGGCAGATTATCAAGGAAATAGAACGACGATTTCTATAAAGCCCGTTCACTTTCACCCCGGACGCCCTTTTTCCCCACTGATTTTACTCCCGTCTATGTCGGATGGTTTACACAAAACTTCGTCTTAGGTAAAATTTCCCGAGAGTTAATAAAATACGTTTGATCTGTGCACTAGGACAGACCGTTGATTCTTAGGCTGAGTAAAAGAAAGGCTGACAAAGCGTTATTGGGGTAGTTAATGGTCATGATTCTAACCCAGGGTACAGTCATGAAATAATTCACCAAGTGATATCATCGTTCAACTCACTATTAAGAAACCGTGGAAGCACTGTACAGCTGTTTCAATCTTGTCAGGAATCATCAACAGTGCGCTCGACTCAAAAATCGTTTGTCCCGGGCTCGCGTTCCAGTTTGGGTCGGTGAATATGCACAGCTGATGGTTCCTAACAAGGAGGAAACAGTTGTGCAGTGCTATCGTGGCTTCCTAATGGTGTCGAGCGATGATATCAAGTGGTGAATTATTTCATGAAAACATTCAATCTCCTACGACTAACATATATCAGGGTACATTATCAGATCTTCGTCACTAAATGCATGCTATTTTCAAGTTACGACTAATCCCACTTTCTTATGCATTTGAGTAACTTCGTTTGAGAATGTAAGGTTAGACTCATTCGGATTCACTCAACCAGATCCATACGGAATACACAAGACGCAAATTATGGACACTGTTTCATTCTTGTTTGTTTATTTTGCGCAAGATCGAAAACAAAGCGATGTGAATTCACGAGACAAACAAATTTATCCAATGTGTTTCTAACAGGATCGTGGATTCAAGCACATTTTTCTCCTTCACAAACAAAGCGGGTTTGCACTGGACAAATTTAGAATATTTACTTCTGAGTGGTCACTTTGAAGAACGTAGTTCGTATTCTTGTCAACGGAAGTTGAAACTAAATCAGCTTTGAGAACCAATCGTCATTAATCATTCAGCTTGAAATTGTTTTCAAAAACAACCCTACCATTGGAAATCGGTTTGATTATAACGGCACGCTCAGTTACCATAGCTACGGACGTACACAATGAGCCACAATGAGAAAGAAAGGGAGGAAGAACAAAGGCAAACCTAGATTAGAGTCTGCACAGGGCGTGGTGAGAGAAGAAATGACGCTGAGGCTGCCTGCTGCCTTACCAGTCGGGGGGGCTATCTTAATCGGTACTTAGTATTACCTGGCGTCCAATGAATTCCCAGCTACTGTAAGCTACTGCAATACTATATTGAGTTTTAGAAAATAATGAAATGATTCAAGCCAAAAGGAAACCTTTGATTTCGCTAAAAAGAGAAAGCAATTCACTCATCATTTTGTAACTTTTGTTATGTTACCGGTTGTCATGAAAACTTTGCATATGAATTTAACATGTACTGGAAGAGTTATGAAAGCTCATTCCTTCCTGTGTGCGCTACGCAGACAGAGGTGTTTGCGCAACATTTCAATAGCTTCGAAACTCGGATTAAAAACAGATTGATTAACATCAACGTGAATCACATTTTTTCCTGCGACCGTTCTGTGAAACTTTGTTGGCTCTCGAAAATATACTTCGTGACTCCTGATCCGCTTCGCAAATGGGCCCAACGTTCGATGAGGACTCTAATGTCGGTAATGCAAGAAGCGATGACCACATTTTGACATTTCTTTATTACTCGATCATTTGTTTTATTAAGGAGTGATGAAAAACCCAAAACCAAAATTCATCGGAAAGAAAGATTTTGGCAGTATCAGACGCGGAAGTAGGTTCAAATTTTGTTTGCTATCAAGAAGTCACTTAAATTTAGGAAATATTGCAAGCTATTTTTCACACTTCTAGCGCCCAAGTTAAATCAGGTCAAAGAAAGCAGTCTAGGCGGGATCTAAAGGTACGTCCTATGTGATGTGATCCAGTGGTATCAGCGGTAGCTGTAGTAGCAGTAGTAATGCTAGTATTGTTAGTAGCAGTGGTATTGATAGCAGCAGTAGTAGTCGTTCCCACAGTAGCATATTCAACAACGTGCCAACTAAGAATTTCACATTTCGGTCAATTAACTTGGGTATGAAAAGACAACTCAATTTCATAACTATTCGCAGATTGCACTCACTTTCTTCCAGGACATGACTTGTTCTGTTTTGTAGATTGTATATGTGATGGCAAATTTCGTACCGCGATTTTGCCGCATTGTCTGTAGGTCCCTGTTTACTAGTGAGCTACGGTTGATTGCAATGCATTTCTGTGCACACTAAGGTGAAGTGGTAACAACAGAAGAAGTAGCAAACATTAATGTGACTGTAGTCGATTTGTATGATCTATAGTCTTTACGGTGGTAAGATTTGAATGAAATATCAAATAACATCTAATGATCTTAATTTCGGTCAATGGTGTACAGTCGACTTATATTTCTATGGCATTTTTGCAAGCCACAAGATCATGTGCATGTAAACGTCAGCAACTATGCTCTCGAGTACTATCTTGATTTCGTTTTTCTTTTGGCTAGGGACATTCTGGGTATCAAAACCCAAATACCACTCGAAGAATGTGGATTTCAGCGGGAATGGTTGAGGAATAAAGCCCATCTATTCGGTCAAGCCAAATGAATCAGCGAGCACTACCCCCTCTTCTCATTTTGGTGGCTTTATCGAGTTAACCTAAGTCTATTCACAGCCAGCTGCAATGAATAAGCTTTCTCATGTTACATCTGCCGGTTTTTGTGGTCCGACTGTATTTGACGATGGTCCCTTCCGGTGTTGAAAATTGTCTTCATGGTGAGTGTTTACTTTGCGAATAAAATTATTCAGTTTTTAATGGTATTGAAGATTCTTCCTAGGAATGAGAACTGACAAGTTTCGAAACTAACATGAAGACTACTCATCCAAAAGTGTTAGTTGCTCCGGTTGTCAAATGAACAGTGTCCAGTCCTAGTTCTTTTTTCACTGAGCCCCTTATCACGCTGTCAGTCAGGTCTGTGGAAATTCAATTTAACGAAATTTTGTCCACTCAGTTGGTGAATGCTAAGAATAACATGGATCACGAACTGCACATGTCACGCGGATTGATCTAAATTTCACTCCTATACTACTGACATTGTTTACAGCAATCGAGAAGTTAGACGTCATCCACTCGTACTGGGCCTCGCCGAGACAAGAAACAACGATTCAGGAGCAAAGGCTGTTATCCGATCCAATCAGTTAATGTTCTCCGAAGGGTGAAGGGGAATTCACGGCTAACTGCAATGAGTACAAACACGATCTCCATTGAGCGAATTCAAGCGGTGGGCTTTCATCTCCACAACTCAGAGTAAACCACGGTACCTGTTCCAACAGTTATGAAGAATTCAACTTGTAGACACGCATGCTCATTGATTTTCGCAGCAAACTATTACGATATTACTTGGGAGAATACAAGCAACTGTCAAAAAATATTCTATGAGCAATTCAGTTGAGCAGTCAACTAAGGTTACTTGTTATCATGAAATTACCATAGGCGTTAGGGCTCATGCCAGGCAAAAACGCGAACTCTTCTGACAACAGCGGACAAAAAGACAGAGCTTAAATCAGTTAACGTTGTTCTGAGGGCATCCCATAAACTTCACTCCAAATAGAAATGACTATATTCTTGGCAAAATCGAAATGACACAGTTGGCACTGGTGAAAAAACATTTTGAGGCGTTGCTGAACAATTTGTCAACTTATCAAGATAACTAACATCACCGATATACAAACGCAAGCGATGGACCTAATAAAGTCGGAATTGAAACACTGATTGGCATAGCAAAAGGTTTGAGTTATTGACAGGCGAATGTAAGTATGCTGAAAATCACAAACTATCCAAATGTGGGTCTGTCAGTCACGATCTTCCATGGATCTATGCCATTGTTTCCTGATCAATATGGCGGTCTCTTAATCCCCTCGGGACATCACAATCTGACAGTTTCAATGGGAGAAATTGTTCTCTTTGACAAAAAGCTCGATAAGGCTAAGCAATTTCAGCTGGGCGAAAGTAAGAGAGAAGAGCAGCTATCACAGGCAACAGACACGCATGCCTACTTAAACCCCCTTTATCTTGCAACTCTTTCTTACAGATGTTCTAACAGTTTAATCAATAGCCATCGGCAATCATGCTGCTCGTTGTATCAACTCTACTAGATTTCGTTTTGATCTGTTCGAGGGTAACGAATTTACACGTTTTCAACTTATCATCTTTTATCTATGCACTTTTCAACCTGCTGGTTTCCTTCGTTGTAAAATATGAAGCTTTCGCGTGCAGTATCAGTGACATAACACCAGAACTGTCCACGCTGAATTGCTCTCCAGAGAACATAGAGCAAAATCAGAAGTGAAGTGTCATATTCAAATTACAAAAGTAGCATTTTATCTTAAATGTTAGGCGTTCTTATGGCAAGTGGATCATATCTTTAGTCGAGGACAAAAATTTTACTGACTGCGTGCATGTAATGCCATACTGCTGGAAACTGGCAATGTGGCAATCTCGTTTTTTGTGCAAATTAATTAAACGAACGTTTTTTCTGGTCACGACGAAAACTAACCTTTAACGATTACCGAAATACTTACTGTACCGAATTGACTTAGCGCGAATCGACACCAAGATGCGTCGCTGCGCTCTTTAAACACAAACCCATACAGTTGATCAAGCACATAGCGCATGTCAGTCATAGGGGAGTATTATTTGTCCCCGTTGTGGGACACACGCCTGAAGAGTCGACGTTTGGGGTAGCACATAGTAAAAACCTTTGTTTTTTGAGTGATTCAAGAATTTCCATTTGCCAACGAATGTGTCAGGAAAGAAAAGATGATTGCAAATTCCGTTTTATTTCAAGACAAGATTTTATGATCTGTTTGATAAGTCATCTGTACTTTTTTTAGTTTCGGTTGGCTCACTTAAACTGAGCTTGTTTGTGTATGTAATTCGGTGTTTTGAGAGCTCGCACACATCAATTTTATAACTCTCTTCGATTTTATAAATTCTTTAGCCTTTTGACAAGTTGCATTCGGAAAGCAGAATTCCGACGCTTGTATTCGGCCCCCCATTTGATATTGTCGATATGAACACGTGTACGGATTCGCTATACTTAACAAAGTAGTCAATTGATTTACGCATCCGGCAGATCTTTTACAAGTAAACAAACTGAATTTTGATAAAACAGCGCATTTAGGAGGCTGTCAAATTTCGAAATATTTATCCTGAGCTTAGCTATGGCAACATATATCATTCAGTTCACCAAAGACAAAGAGGTGGTATGTGCTCCTGGAAAACATGTTTTAACCTCTCAACTTCCGATTTATCAACGAAAGGGCTCATCTTTCAGTGTCTGGTTCAAGCGCACCATTTGAAAACCATGTAGAAACTTGTATGTATTAAATCAACGTTTGGAAACAACAGAAGTTTACATTCATTGCGTCTACACCGGAACGTCAACCTGGGATGATTGGTTACGAGTCAAACTTTGTAGCTCTCTGGTTAACCGGGATATCGCCCAAGATTTATTAATGCTGCGACATGTAGCATTTCAACGTACCATCCACTATTCATTGATGTTACAGAATCACAGACCGTTGCTTGCGCCATTATGATAGCTTAGTAGCTAAAATTTGCTGGTCACAGACTTTTGTTCCGAGTTCGAATCCCAGCCTCGGTGCGAAGATAGTGCACCCGATGATTCCAGACAAGGATGCAACGGTTATGAAATCCTTGGATGATTTTAGGGTGCGTGACGAATCCTCCATTTGGGAAATCTGATATACTACTTGAACCAGATGAATGCCCTGATTGTTGCTTGCATGATCAAAGCCTACAAATTGCGTAAAATGTGTGTCTAAGTTAGCTCCAACCCAACCAGGAAATTCGATAATTTGAAAACGGTCCAGTTGGCAATTACAACTGACTTAAAGTAATTCCTATTTGCCTGGACAAGTTTGGGACCATGCAACGACTTTTTAATAGAATATATATTACTGAAAACTAACCGTTCTATCAGGGAACCTCTTCCCTTCCAGATCATTTCAGTTTACATTAGGCAAACTCCGCCCCATAAAGTGAAATCCTTCATCTCTTACTTTTAGCCTTTTTGTGGTGACCCGAAAAAAAATATTCATCGATCTCTCCCCGTTTTCGGTACATCCCTCCTTTTGTACTTATTGCAAGGGAAGAATGTACCAAATATGTGACAACTGTTGTCATACGTCAGCGTCAAAGGTCGTCTAGGACAAACCTATTTGCAGTTGCACGGTGTTGTGTTGTTCGGCTTTTGTAAGTGGACTCCTCCAATCTGGCGCCAATGAGAGCAATGATCAACAATTTCTACTCTCCATGACACAGCAGTAATAATAATGAAAACAATTGGAAACTGGCTCAACAAAGGTTGGCCCGTGGCACTGTAGCGACCAACCTTTATTCACCAATACCTAACCAAGCTAGGGCACAAGAGCATCGTTAGGGTTACTTCTGGGATAGGGTCTGGTACAGAAAGAAGATCTAATTTTAAAATCCACGAGAAATCTTGATAGATTATTGTGTTTAGAATGGAGCTGTCTTCCTTGATCGCGAATTTCTCAAAGGCACTTAAGTCGCGGACACATGTCATTATGTCAGGAAACCAGATTTTAAGAGACATGACTAAACAAAAGAACACCATGGTGTGACATAATTATTCCCTACTAGTCTAGGAAAGGTTACTGAACAATGGAGCAAAATTGCCGACACTTACTGAGAAATGAACGCACAAATAGCACTGGAGTTAGGACAACATTCTCTGAGTTTTCGGGTATGAAAGGATAGACGCCGTAGTTCGGACAGAGTCGATACTTGCGAAAACCTGCAAGGATGGGATGATACGGGATTAAAAATTACTTAACAGGCCCTATTCTGGGAAGAAGAACACTATTAGTGATGCTAGGAATTTGGGGAAAGCGGAACGAGACTGGTTGACGACACATTCGGAACACTCGGATAGGTTCACTAAAAGACAGGAAGGGATGTTATGAAAAGTGCAAGATGCTTTGAAGGAACGAAAATAAGTTGTCCAAGTCGGCACACTCAAAGGTAAAACTAAATGAGCTGCTGTCGAGCTCGTGTGCATAAGCAAAATAAAGAAGGACAAACCGCCAGCGTCTTGAAGAGAATTAGAGTTATCAGTAATAAAACGGCGATTTCCATCCAAATCCCATGTTTTCGGTACACCCTTTAATCTAGTCAGTCTGTCATAATAATGACAAGGATGATCACATGAAAAAGTTCGGATTTTGAGGTAGAAGTATCCCAGGTTCACATTCAGTAGACAAAGAACAATCCGGGGAATGCATTCTACGGGCTATGTAGGATCACCAAATGACTTTATGACAGAATACACGAAATATGATATCTCATCAAGGGAGCGCCCTTAAGGTTTGTAGTCAAGCTAGAAGTGACCGAATCCAGGCACAAAATAACCAAAGAGACGAGCGACCGCGAAATCTCCGGGTGTTCCAGACGAAAGAGTAGAGCCATGGAACTGCTTGGAAAGAATGGTGAATCTTATCTCTTGGGGGATCGGGATAACGATTGCTGTTTTCCAACAAGCTGGAATGAAATAAGAATGCGGACAGTCGTTAACTGGAGAGACTGTGACTCCAGACAGAACTCAGGTATCAAGCTTAAGGATACAAGGGGATAATGCGTCTGACCCACCCGTGATTGAAACCGTAGTAGAACTGGGCAATTTATATAGCTCATTCTCATCTGTGGATTTAATACAAGTATGCCCTATGGAGAAACTTGATATAGGAGTAAATATGCTAGAAAACATCGTCATCCCGAATGCCCCATCCCATCCCACCACGTAGACGTTATGCACGTTGACTCAATAGACGTTGATCAGAAAAGGTGCAGTCGACATGACGACTTCCGTTTCAACGAGACAGATGCTTAAGTAATTCAGCTTCGCTGCTGTTACATGCTTCTGGTCGGTTTACTTGAAACAACGAGTTGGCACACTTGTGGAGCTACAAACACCAACTTCTGCCCTATCATAAGCAGTGGGGAAATCCAAAATGAGCCTATCGACAACTAACTTCACCAAAAAGAAGATCCTATTTTATTTTCCACTACTGATCTTTTTGCAATCAATTTGATTGTGGTTCAGTCTCGATGATGTGTTCGGTGTTGCAAAGCTGACTAGCACGTCAGTACTTCCTCTTAGTTCTCGGATTGTGAACATCAATTCTGTCCGCGTTATTTTCCAACAGATTTCTGCGTCACATTTTTCTATTTCTCAAGTTCATTCCCAAATGCATCATGGGTCAGCTTCATTGTATAAAACTAAAGAATATTGCAGTATATTAACAATACATCCCCGAATCAAAAATACCGCCTAGCCGCTTATTCGCAGTGAAGTGGATAAAACAAGCAAATAGATAAAAGATAAACTTGATCCTAATTTGGCAAAATCAAATCGTCAGCTTAATAAAAAACTGTTAGTGCGAAATGTGATCTCGAACCCTGGCACTATCCATGGAATGCAGTGATATGAGTTTCCGGTTGTCACCAGGATCTTCCTCACTACTTTGCCAGACAATTCTAGTTTTTCTTACAATATTGCAAATACATGCTGCCTGACTACATCAATTTAAATGAACGGATCGAAAAACGGCTGAGGACATAATACAAAGAAATAAAAGAACATTCTCACGATCCCAAGTCCAATCTTATGACTGCTATTAGATAATTAGTTGGCCGCGAAATATGGCAAAATCCTGTTGCAGATGGAAAAATCATTAATCCTGAATGCAAAGCAGATCGATTTTATACCGAATGCAATCGCATCGGAAAAAAACCGTCATGTGCCAAACTAGAACGACTCATGTCTTTTTCACAAAGCCTAAATGCTAACCGCATACAGGCTATGGGTATGTTCCACATGACAAAACAGGGGTAAGGTAGAAGGAAACACATTACAACCTTTAATTTGGAATAAGTGTTAAAATCAAATCTCGGCTCCACTAGACTAAACAATGAACAGAATAAAGCTGCATTGATTTTTCAGGATATGATATTACAGCATGTTGTACAGTAGGACAGTTGCTTTAATGAGTGCAAACTATTCACACAAAATGTGTAGTATTAAATCAGCACCTCGTTGTGTATGTCCGTGAAAGGACAATTTTAATTGTGAACCATTATATTATTGCCTCTGGAAACCTAAATGTCGAAAATTACTGCGCCATGGAAGCTTAAAACCTGGTGACAGTTGGCCTGAATAACACGGACGTGAAAGGGCTTTATGTTGTAACAGATAGCAAGTACAAATCTATGTTCGATAACGGCTGGCGGCAAGATTGCACCTCATTTTCGCGCCAGTGAAAAGCAGACAAGGCCAAGGTTATCGGCTAATTCATCTTTTACATGCAGCCCTTTGTTATTTACGAAATATTTACAATAAATCACGCCTTGCTGGCATACCTGTATGTTTGCAAATGAGCATCTCACGTCCAAAAACGAGGTCATTGCTTGGGCTGTGGGAATTACATGCGTCTTGGCGGTCGACAGCTGAACAGCAGCACCGATCAATACCCTGAGCGATAGAAACACTCAGGCAACGGTTTGTCCAACAGACTGCCATTCACTACCAATTGGATCAATATATTTCGAGCAGTGAATTTCTCATGCTGAACGAAGTGTTCGTTCTGTACTCAAATTGACTTAACCAAATCAAAGAGTTATTTCTGCTAGAAGTAGTGCAATCGGGATGAACACGGGATTCTTGTTTTATTCTATCCCGCTAGACGTCGTTCTGAGGTGCATCGTCCGGTGTAAGGTTAATCGTGGCAACGGAAATGCAAACAGCGCGAAAAGTGTTTTGCCACATTGTGTTACCGGACAATAATGTAAAATCTTAATTTTACCAGGAACTAGGTTTGTTTGCCCATTGCTTTATCGACAACGTTTTACCGATATCAGAAACAAATTATTGAGATAAGTGGAAAACATTGAGCATTCAGTGATTTCACCCTGTTTACGTCCAACTGCCATTGCGCTCGCTGCACTAGACGAGCAAGGAAAATAGACCGAGTCGATTCCAACGTTTGCAAATGAGCAATTGTCCCATAGTTTGTAAAACGCCGATGCATGAATTTATTCACGGACACCAGCCACTACTGTGTAGTCTAAAACTAATCACGTATGTCTCCCAAATTAACTGAGAGAAAAGCCGCGGCTGAAAGAATCGAAGAACAAGGTAAAAATCCGATTCCCGTCTTGTTTATAGGAAGAACGAATTAACTTCACTGCATTTAAACCAAAAGCAAAAATTGCATCATTTCTTTCCGCGTATATGAGACGAAAAATAACTGAAAATGATAAGAAGTCTTTTTTAATATCTGGCACGGTGTATACACTATGACTTCCCGAAACTGAAGCACTAGCCGAAGCTTTTTCTAACTCCGACGGGAAACCATTCAAGGAGCTACCAAACCAAATAAACTTAGCTCTATTTTTCGTGAGGTGATGCGCGACAAAACTGCAATGGTTCACTTGGTTGTAAGCTTGAAATTTAATTGTACTATGGTAGAGCTGTATACTACCCGGGGGCTTCGCGAGTTACGGATCAGTAAACGGATCGGTGACTAGCCATGAATGAGGTCCTGAGATGTCATCCGGCAGAGTAACCGCTCGGGTTAAGACCCTGAAACAAGGTCCTCTGTAAGTATTTTTTTACTTCGATCTCTGGAAACAAAAGGCTTATTGCTTAAGATGCGCAAGGAATGACTTGAAGTTGGGTGAAAACTAAGCACGTGTGACAGACCATGTAGAGATGCATTGCGAATTGTTTATCTCTTCTACCCTGGCTTCAATGTTACTTGTCCCGTACACACACGAAGGTGTTGTATATATGTAGATGCATATGCCGCCTGGAAAGCGATGGTTATTTTGTAGCTTGGTAGTGTTTAAATTGCATAGAACAACCAGAGATAACAGTTATCATCCCGAAATGGATTCTTAATCCAGTCCCACTCCTGCCACTCAAACAAAATTCTGGTAGAAACCTACAGTTGGTGTCCGGGTAGGTGAATAAATTGATACGGCGGTCCCAGCAGCCACACCAAATGAGCCGCAAAAACGGCCGAGCCGTTAGTGTGTATCAGAAAATCTGTTTTTTCATGTGCATAGTATCGACTACTGTACACGTGTGTGTGTAAAATAAAATGAATATTTCTGAAACCAACAAGCACTGATGACATCCAACTTATCATTCAGAATCCTGACGTACGGAACTAGCATGCATTTGGTCAATCGATCATCTGATGACAGAAATCAGATTCATCAACCGGAAATGGTTAGACAAAATCAGATGCAAAATTAGCGCAAGCGACATGTAATCACTTTCTGTATCCCAAAACCAAAGCGGAATCGATTCAAACCAATCATCCCATTTATGTTAACATGCAAAAGCAGCCAAGAAATTTCTTCTTTCGTTGACCAATACTGATCAGACGACTAAGTTTCCCAGGGCAGATTTGTTTGCTAATTTTGTGTTTCCAATGCAACATGCACTCATATCGCTCAGTTTCCAGTTGTCGCAATCAGCAACATTGGACCATTCTATTTCCCATAATATCTGTAAATAATTCATTGACATCCCTCAAGCCCGTTCACTGATGACCTTTGCAGATAGCCCGGTTCATTTATAGCCAATCAATGCTTGCGCAGTTGAGACAGATCAATCAACAACCTGGTTACCCCGGGTGGTCGTCATTAAGATGACCTAACAATGGAAATTTGTTTTGAAAAGGGTTCTCCGAAAAACCGGACATTGGTGAACGAGCTTGTTAAGAACACTGTCGATATTGAATTTAAATTATCGTATAGCCCTTTGATTTTGGCACTGGAAACCAACTGTGAAGAATAAAAGAAAAAAATCTCTCTTTACAAGGAAAACCAATGCTGGGGACTGGTGGCATTTTCTACTATTTTTTTCAGACGTTTGCATAAAAGCAGTCTGCAAACTACGTGACGTTCAGCTATCCGAAAGAATCCGCATTCCCACGGATGACAGCGGCCTTAAGGTGCACAAAATTTGACCTCTATCCCCGTCTATTGTAATCGATAATCAAATGTCAAACGATCCTCAGACTGTTTTATGTAGGCGGTTGAAGAGAGCGTCACGAAATGTTGAAATCTCGCATTGCTAGTCTTCTTTGTGTACCGTACGTCTAATGTGTACTGTAAAAGATGCGTCCGAACGATAAACACCGAAAGAATCATTTTAAAGCGATGCAGAAGCTCTATTTAAACTTGATCGCTGATGAACATCGACGTTTGACCAAGGAAATGAGTGAAAACCTGTAGCCTGTTAAGACAAAATATCAAACAAGACCAGTAGCACCCCCGGGGCAAGGAAAGATTCGAAAGGATATCCATGTACTGATAATAGGCAAGAAAAAGTCGAACTTCGGAAATGGTCGACAGATGGTTGCAGAGATGATCCCGACAACAAAAGACGTCACTAGACCCTTATGTTTAAATGTAACGATGTCTCCGGAGGGCAAATCAGAAAAAAAGTTTCTATCTTGAATCACTTTTTACTAGATCGACTGAACTAATGCAACCACAGTACAGTAGTACGTATACTGACCACGGTTGTGCAAACATAAAAACGAAGGGAATACACATCCAACGTCGTTTCGAGTTTACTTCTTTTGATGACAAGAGACACGGTTTTTTCTAGGAAAGATTGAGTGAGCCATCTGTTTCCCAACGAGCAGCTTTGAAAGTTTCTGTTGTTTTGTGATGCCTGAGAAATAGATTCCGCAGATCCAGTGGTTTTGTATGAATCACCACCAGTAGTGTTAGCACCAACTGGTTTTAACAATGCTTCATAATAGCTGGGAAAATTCAGAACGTGAGATCAAGTTTGTGGAATATGTACCACAAAGGGAGTACCGTTTAGATAAAAAGCATGCCGAACAACTTGGTCGGTCGACGTAAGCTGGTGGTTTCACACGAAGATTAATTCATAGTCCGGCCTATTCTGGTTTAACAACAAGTGATTTAGAAGAACATTTTAGACGCTTCACCCGTAGCCTACATTGTTTATCACTTATGGCCGTGTATGACATGGCCAAATGTGACCCCGAATTACGCAACAACTTCCAGTGTAACGAACTGAATTTTAAGGTATTCAGTCACAGAAAGGCAACGGGATTGTTTGTTTAGACAATAGTCCTACTACCTGCGCAATGTCTTCTATAACACAAATTTTAAATTTAAAGGTTTACATTATCCACAACCAGGATGACGATGCCAGTATGTAAACAAGTTTTCGTAATTCCTGTCTACAAAATTCCTGTATTTTGTTCGATTTTTGCTCGAGTAATAACAGTAGCATTGTAACGTTATCGAGCTTAGAACCGTGCTCAGAGACGCTAGAATTGTTGACCACAAGCCGTAGGAAACCTTCAGTCTGAAAAGTGAGTCATACCCGTACTCTATAGATTTCAAGACTAATCCAGTGAGTTCAGCCAGGTCGTGGTTCACAAGTAAACATTGATTTGAAATCAATAGGTGGACTCCGGTTTGTTTATGGGGCAATTCTATCGCCGGCAGTGAAACTACGGAATTTCAGTACCCGTTTATACCATCCGCTTGAATAATCGATTTGACCAGTGTCCAACATCCATGAATAACTGCGGTATGGCTGCATGAACAGGTCGTGTCTAGGTAGTCAACATCATTGCGCTTCAACCCGAAATCCGCTGGTTCGAATCCCTGTGCCGACAGTCAGCTTTCCTATTTGGTAGCTTCAAAGAAAGGCTGTAAGCCGATGTAAGATATCCGAACCCACTCTGCTTCGGCACGGTGTATTTTACAACCATGAACCTGGATTATGCCCGGAAGACAGGACTGACTGAGCGAACTGCTCTGGCAAAAGAAGAATAACGCACAGGCTTGGAATTAGATCAGAGTGCAAACCAAAGGACAAATACAAAGTCAGCCAGGTACCCTAGATCGCGGACAGATTGCAGGTGGTATGATATTTGTGACATGTTCACAGGTGAGCGGGGGCCCCGTTCGCAGTGAGCCCGAAAGACGAGGACAATCGGCAAATGAGGTTTGATCTGAACAGACCCATGTGAAACTTTAAATCCTGACAATTAAGTGGAACAGTTTTGTTGACCGGCCGGAGGCCATTTGATTGTTCTTGTTCGATTAGGCCGGGTTTGTGGGTTAAACTAGAATCGAGACGACCGACTGAAGCCAAAATAGTTTACTGTACTGATTATACGACTTTAAAAAAGTAACCGTCAGGTGTCCGTGGTCCCCAGCATGAGAATAATGTACATTTTGCTTCACTAATAAACGGAGTAAAACGGATAAAAGACAAAGCAAGATTTATATAGGTCACTTTATCGCAAATAGCATCCACTCGTGCATCTGAATGGGTTGGTCACGGGGTTTACAACAGGCACAACTATTCAAACGTGCTCAAATTAATTGGACCACATCCCCTAAATTGACGTTACGGACATAAGAATGTGATTTGCACAGAAACGTTGCATGCTTTTCCGTAAAACGTTCCTATCACGTTGGTACAAGTGATTATTCGCAAAGAGATCTTCGACTAATTTTGGCCCTAATCATTTTAATATTTGTCCTCAGCTAAAAAACGAGAGCATCGGTGTGATACCATTCTAAAAATTGGGTGGATCACGGAATAACAATTTATCCACGGAGCAAATATTCCTTTCCCCGCACCCCACTCCACACATACACATCCCATTTGAACTCGTACTCTTTCCTTATCGACAAATGGAGCATTTTTGCAAACAACTTTCGTTTGTGGACACGAATAGGTGAGCCAGAGGGAAGTATCAATTCATGGGCAATCCGATTTTGAGGAGCAGTGACACACCCAAGGTGAACGAGATTTGCACGGAACGAACTAGCTAGACTAGAAGTGTCATCACACTAACCCATTTGACCGCCTCAAGAAGTTTATCACATAAAAGGTCGAAACGTTTGCACAATGTCCAACTGGTGGGACCCAGCACTGTCCATCAGCGTTCTATTGATGAAAAATTAAAAAGTTACCATTTTACCTGGTTATTCCCTCAGTATCATTCTGTAAAACCTGGTCGGTTGCTTAGCCCAGGCTCGACTATCCACTTCCGTTCCGAATTGTTTGTGCCAATCTGTCTTTTTTCTACTTTACCCATTTATGTCTCCAGTTCTTCGTAACGCACCTGATGGAATACAAGTTTTCAATACAAACAATCATTTGATATTAGCCAACGTAATTAGGTGTTCATTGGGTGAATTACATTTTTACAAACTGACAAAACCAATCGAACTTCTAATAAAAATACCTAGTAGTTCTTTGGGCAGAACTGAAAAGGCTTCAAACTAATGGTATTTTTAATGAATACAATGAACTATTTAAATGATAGTTTCACTCCATGTTCCAGCAAATGTGAAAGAAGAACATTCTCGATGTTTTCAACAGTGGTGTCGGCCGTAGCTCAGACTGACGGCTCCCACGGAAATCTTCAAAGCTGAGCTTAACACGTAGACTGCAACATTTATTTTCTCTTATTTCCTTCCTCGGCAGCTTTATCCACCATTCTGCTCAGTTATTTTCGTTATGCAGGCAACGAATACTTTCACATCTTCAGTGTTTCTAATTTCCGATAACTTTTGCCACGTACCCCAAATACTCTGCAGATCAAATCAAAATTTCATTTTCACACATAAACCAAATGAGAAAGTTTTTCGTACATTTGACGTTGTATGGTTGTAAACTTATCAAGAGAAATGGATTTTTAGCTTTTAAACTAATTTACACACACACACACACTTCCCCGTTTAAAGCCATGGAATCTTTGCATATGCCCGTTGATCACGAACTGGGATTTAGATATACGCACTACCAATAGCTTCCACACGGGACGAAATGGCTGCGCAATCAAAACTTCTATTTTCATTCGCCAGCCAAACTTTGCGGTTGCACGATAAGTTATCTGCATATGACTCTAAGCCCCTTACTGATTACTATGAGTTGGTGTTACGTTCGATCAGGATCAACGACAGGTGGACATACTATAGTGATTTCGTTAACGGGAAACACAGTGTTGGACGCTTATGAAAGCGATTTACAATTTAACGCCACCAATTACAAAATATGTGCATCGGATACCAGCTACGAACCTCATACTCTGAATGAAGCCGGCTATGAATTGTTTACACTTCAAAAGTTGTGCTAAAAATTCAAACGTGTTCTCATTGAATTGTTTTCGACGAACCTTAGTCATCCGGGTTCTATTGACGGTTTCCAAGTGACATAACATCCATAACATTTTGCTTTTTTTCTCTTCAAGTCTGACTTGTAATAACACCCGGGGAGAAACGAACGCAAAATCCAGTGTTCTGTGATTTATCAAATCCATTTACGTCCGCACCATTTGGATTGGAATTAAAATTGACCCAATTAGGAATTGTGATCATGTTTCACTTGAATACTTCATTTCAACTACAACGAATTATTTTCGTTCATTCTTCAGATCACTCAGGGCCGTTGAAAATCTATAGTGAAACCCCATACTGGTCGATGTCCAATCCATTGCATTTTTCAATCCATACAAAATGAATCTTTTGGTCTAAGAAATTCAAACTTTCATCACTTGATTTCTGTCGGACGGGCAATATTTCACAATATTTGAAGCCTAACATTAGTTCGAAATTTCACGATGATTCCCCCTAAAGTTTCGTTGTTTCTATACTATGAAAACCGAGCACGATTTCACCGTTTTCATTTTCTTATACAAAAGTGTTTGATATTTGTCGACAGAAGCTCCTATTGCCATCTAACACGATGCCTCGTAGTCACTCACCACTCTGAGTATCCGATTCCTCGAGTCCTTACGAAATATTTGGTCAGCCTTGCTTTGAAGCAGACTGTGTGTGTGCATAGAAAATCGCCAGCAGTTATTGTAATTTAGCCTAATACGTTTTAGCAGTAATTTCAGCACATCCAATCAAAGCGGGTGCTCGAATTTCTCATACATCCGACGTAAACGGGGAATTTTTCAATCTTAAACTCTTGCACCTATGAACCGAATCGTAAATGTGTTCACTGGTGCCCCATCATATCGCTACATTTGTGCGTAGTTTTATGGCAGAAAAAGTGAAAGCGACATGCATTGTTTGTGAAATTCCTCACACGGACTTCGTTTATGACCTCAAAACCAAACAACTGCGCAATCAAATTCGAACCAATAAAGTGTGGTGATACCTTTTGGCGAATGATTTTATCGATCAGTTACTGCTAGAAAGCAATTATAGGGTTTCAAATTCTCACGATACGCTCCACTTTTCGATTTCGCGGCCGAAAATTGACAGCGGCCTAGTTTTTTGACAAAATGTACAGTTGTGGCATAAACAATAAATTGGAAATAAAATGGCCATCATTATTAAAAATCAATAAAACATTTGTTGTACCTAGTGTGATCTGACAATTCAGCCATGAGAACCAATAAAGTCGGACGAAAAGGGATAGTTTCAGTTGTCCTTAACTGCAGTCAGCT
Source organism: Fasciolopsis buskii (assembly GCA_008360955.1). Taxonomy (NCBI): domain Eukaryota; kingdom Metazoa; phylum Platyhelminthes; class Trematoda; order Plagiorchiida; family Fasciolidae; genus Fasciolopsis; species Fasciolopsis buskii. The sequence continues at coordinate 178,162 of LUCM01007073.1, forward strand.
AACAGAATTTCTTTTTTCGCAGATTCCTTGTAAATCTATGGAAACTGAATATGCCTTGGTTTGTTCCTCCTCAGTCTGGTAGAGGATTTATTCTTTCCAGTTGGAATTCGGTTGGTTTGCTAGTTCATCTAGTCTTAGGTTGACCGAGGTGATTGTTTCGAAGGCTTGAGAAACGGTCGCATGCTACTATTTTTGTGTTCACCTAGTGTATTTGTGTGTGTGTGCTTTTGTTACTCAACGCGCGTGTTGTTCTATAATTTTTCCATGAGAAAAGGAGACGGGGAACTTGATGCAACAGATTCGATGCCAGTCTGATTCCGAGACATATTCGAACACAGCATACAAAAGTGAAGTTCACGAGAGAGATTGTCAACCGATAGACCTGGATCCATCTCCTCAGGGTCATATCAAGGAGCCAAGTAGACAGCAATATTTCCGAGTAGTGTGTGACATGTAAGCAACCTATCCGAACGTGAATCGCGCTTCAATGAAATCGAACACACTCATATGCCAGTTTTTAGACCGTGGAATCAATGTGGCAGGACTTTTTGATCGATCCTTCCTGCATTTGTCACGGCTGTACTCCACATGCTTTCTTGGTGAAGTGTAACAATCGACAATTATGTTTTGAGCAGTGCTGATGGACGCACTGATCGGATTAGACCATCCGCCAGTTGCTGCAGTCGTTTCCACAACTTTTTGAGAAAAAGAATAACTAAATAGCTTGTGGAAACAACAGGGTGATTTCTAGCCACCGAAAATAGGCATGACATGCTGCTTGTTAACTTTCCAAAGGTCCTAAAAATTAAAGGGTATCTCGTATCGTCTACTTGTATAATCACTTGTTTACGATTGTATTCCATCAGATCTGATTATCAATTGAAATCTGGCTGGACAAAACATGAAGATGGTTGCCAGGGCAAACGGTCTTCGAACCTACCCCAGCTGACTTTTTCAACAAAGCTTCTCCCTTCGGCAATTGTAAGCGAAGCAGGAATAATATTTGGGCCTGCACACCGTAATTACAGTTGAATATTAGCTCTTTATTACCACATGACAGGCTCCAGTTTCCGTCCAAATCGAAAGACAGTTTTCCTCACAAAACCATTAAGATGGCTCTAGTACATACCATGCTATCATTATCTTTTTTATAGCTAGATCATTCAGCGCACTTGACTCAGGGTCATCGTCACTTCAAAACTTATGCACGCGACGTACTTTTGTTCCATCCCTTGCTGAAAGCCTCAGTAACCGAACATGTTTGCCGTGGCCCGGGCTACGAGACAAAAACAATGTTAATGACCAAGTCTGGCACATTACCCGTTAGGCTAACTGGGCTAACGCTGCACGGCTTGCTAGACATGAGTACTCGATGGCATGACATCAGTCCGTCATGATTAGAGATCGAACAGAGAACCCATCCACCTGATTTGAGAAACGCGATCAGCTATAGTCTATGCATCGTAGGCGATCAACTGTATGCTTTTGCATTGTGGAGGTTAAAAAATATAGAACATAATTCAACCTGGACAACCAAATTGCTAGGGACTGGGTGCATCCATCTTTCTTTTACGCTCCATCCGGTGCTCTTATGATATGCCTCACTGGTGGTCTGCAACAAGCATGGAATAATGGAATAGATAGTTTCCATCCTTTCTATTGACCAACTCCAGTTGTTGTTTGTGTTCTCGATAAGGAGGATTATTGTCCGCATTACAAGCCCCCAATTTAACTTATCTGTGAACTTTGTGCATTTATATTCTAGTGTTTTCACCCACTTATGTATGTGTCTATGTGTTCACATCGAATTGAGACTGAACCTGGAATTGGATGTGTTTTTACAACCGTATTCGATGCACTTGAATCCATAATCATCATGTAGGTGAACCACGAGGAATGTTACGACCCCGTCACTTCAAAAGCACTCGCGAGCATTCGTGCAAAATAAGGGACAAACCGAGAGCTTTCAACTGGACTGTTACATTCACTCACATGTAAATGTAACCGTGCACAACCGTGCGCTTACAGTCGCACACAAAGACACGGAGACAAAAATTACTCGAATGTAACTGCTTTGCATGGATAAATAGGTTTCCACTTTTTGTCCTGATCGTGATGTTTGACGGAAAAAGCGAAATTCAACTAGTGATCACTCCCAATTGTATGTGTTTATCGGAATGTATACATGTGCTCAAATCACGAGTCAAGTCAAACGTAAAGTGTAAGAAAACAACTCTGGTGAGATCATACACCTACCGATCGATCAACGGGCTGTTGGATAACGCCAGAAGATCACGCGTACACATAAGTCCATTTGGACCAGCGAATACGTCTAATCTTTTTGCGATTTAAAAAGTCCTAGTGAATTCCGATATCAGTACAATTTCTAGAAACCGACTTTGTTCGTAAGATCCATGGTATAATTGTCATGATGGTAAGTATGCTTCTTCCGGGCCGCACAGGTTTTCATGGAGAACAGGATGCTGCTTGGCGAAGAAAAAAACGAATCATTTCCGAGCCAACAATCTAAGTTCTTCGTGGTTAACCGGCTAGGCCATTGGCGTGTTTTGCATGCGTTGTAAAGTGCCGAAGTTGATGCACACGGAATATCGGGAAAAACAAAGCTTAAAAATATACAAGTCCACCTGTTTCGGTCCTAATGCCACCAATTTTCAGTAACGGATATCTTTGCCGGTAAGCTTGAAGAGAAAGTCCTGGACGATAGAGTGAGAGTGGAAAGTATGGTACCTCATGGTAGTCAGTTTAGTGGAGTCCTATATGTGAATATGTATAAATATTATGTATAACGGAACACCAAGGCTGTCTCAGAAGGGGTATATAACCCCTCTGACATACGGCAAAGCAGATAACCAATCTCGGCCGAGGCCCAGTAAACGCATCTGCAGGTTTCATCCTGTGATTTCGACCACCTTGAATCAAGCAAACAGATGGGCCAACAACTTTTCACTTTGGACAGGAAAACAGAATACATTTATGTTAGTCATTTTTGATAACGGCCATTGATTTTATGTTGATTTATTTGCAGTTATATGCATCCTTCATTGACGAAAATATGATTGAACATTGATGAGAAAACACTGATTTTGAAAACATTTTCCAGCATGACGCCTATAAATTATTCCTTCCGTGATATCCATTGGGGATACCTTGGATGAGATCAATTTTTAGACCTGGCTGAATGCCAAAGAAGATAGAAAGTAGGATGATTGGTCGTTCTTATTTTAGTCCAAAATGACCGCCAAAAATAAACAGAGATCCTTGTTTATAGTAACACTGATCTTCAAGAACACAGCTGATGGAACTTGACGTTGCTATCCACATTTGGGCCTAAAAGTAGACGCCCAATGTTGTTGGTAAATCAACCATTGACAATATTGGCTCAGTTATATATTCTTTCGCGTTTCTACCCACATACGGTAGTACCAATCTTATTCAAATCTTACCGACAATCCTCTCAGACAAAATCCGACAGATTTTCGCCAGTCTTCTCACAGATTAGTGTTCTTGTTCACGGACAAACAACATCTGGCAATATCAACAATCAATAACCGACTGGGCAGAATTAAACCGCACAGAATGGGGGAACGCCTGTTAGAAATGTTTGCAAATTTGCGTTAAAAACGGAGCGTTACTGGTAGCACTTCAGTTACTGGCTGAGAAAAATGGTTGCAAACCAGATCACAGTCCGTCTTTCTCATTATGGGATTGTTTGGACCGGATTCGTCCATGCAACCTAGCTGATCGTTACTTGCCCAGTGTAATGTGTGTATCTGTTCATTGGACTCGGAAGTAATAACGGGTCTATATCTATGATTCAGTGGACACTGTTTTTGCGGAAACGTTACCTGAAAGGCCGGGTCGAAGGGGTTGCAACTGTCCTGCCGCATCCTAGCGCCACGCTTTTTTTATTGGACCATTCTAGGGTTAGTATGGTGCTTTCATGGTGGAGAGTTTTAGACACGGAAATATGGGACGTCCAGAATCTACAACATTGCTGGGTTTTTACCTGAGGTTTAATAATTTGATCCATGCCTAATGAATGGAGAGATCGTACACAAACCGATTAGGAAGCGAGTAAAACGAGGCTCGAATGACTTTCATTGGTCGTTAGCAGCAAGTTGATGTAAAGTATTGGTTATTTGATGCAGAAATCAGATCGAAGCTTATTGGATTTGGACTTTTAGAATTAGAAGACCAGGCACAAACTGAAGCGTGATAATTGAAAACTATTCATACCGAATCAAAAACAAACCAAGAATAATTTTGCTTCTGTGCGAATTGCTCACACAGAGGTGCTCGGAAAGAAGTAGCGAGCCCAGTGTGCAGCATGAATGGACGTTTTTTCGGACCTGTTGGCCTACTGATTGTCAGTCTCTCCGCATCTACTATGTTTCGGCAATTTTATTCATGGCAAATGTGATTCGAACAAGAAATGGGAGTGCCCGCCTTATTGGCGCCATTTTTTTAATCTGGTGCAATTTATTTTTGAGATGGCGGGCATATTCCCAAAATGGTAGCCGGATGCAAAAGCTTGCCACGAATGGTAGAAATCCCATTTCAATTTTCTATGCGTTTATGCGCATGTATTTTGTTTTAGGCATAATTATTCATGCAAAATTCATCCGTTGTTTCGGAAACTGCCAACTAGTTCTGCCCAACTGTTCCGGTCGTGTCACAATTTTCGTAGCGATGTGACAGCTTACAATCCATTCATGATGTTCATCGCCACGAAAGAACAACTCACTGTGCTCTACACTTTCCCAAGTGGTTTGCAGTAACCGACCCCCTGAACAGCACTCCTTGGACATTGTACATTAGATGGGTCACTTCCAAAAATCAATGCGAGGACTGGCAGCCTCGAGCAACTCAACTTTCTTGTTCCTTCGGGATCATTCCTAAGACTGCTGAGTCTGTCCAGCTAATTTATCACCAAGACCCGAATGAAAATCGCTCGCTTCGACACACGGGCATATTCGTGTGACATTCATTGAGATAAGCAACATTATGACAAGAAAGAAAATCCCATATGGTTCGCATCATTCGATTTCACTTGTTGCTCTAAACTCCAAGCTCAGCGATGGGAACCTTAGGGAAACGAAAACCTTGCATGACGGCTAAAACAAATTCTGTTTACATTTCCCAGAAATGAAGTGAAAAAAATAACGCGAACCACAATGGCCCGCAGCTTTCAACATTTCGCACAATTAGTTTTCTCCCAAAAGATCATGCTCCACTTATGGAAACAATCAGCCATATGAAGATTAGAAATTCATTCTGCTGGTTCGGAAATTTGATGCACGAATACCGTGCTAACGTCGTGCTGCACAATAAGCGACCAAGCTCGAGACGAACGGAAGGCGAGGAATTATCGGCTCGGTTTGACGATTTCGAACGTAAATGCTGAAACGAAGTCCATGCGAACTACGTACATTTGCACCGTATATCACTCTGGGTAATAAATAAATACGTCCCATCAAACATACGTTATGGTTTTCACATACGCGTTTAAATGTGTACCGAGTTCACATCGTTATTCTTGCGAAGCTCCTGATAAGTTGAAATGTTCTGTTGGTGAGACTAGTCAGTGCGGTTAAACTGCGAAAATTCCCGGTGCGCACGATCGCGTGCTGTTTGATGATGAACACGAAATCATCATGGTTCGCCCCTCCGCTCTACATCCGCCACGTTATTTCTATCCGTTTCGCATTCCCTTTAAATCGGATTCGGACGGGGTTTGCCCAGTTGACACGCCTAAACCCAACTCAAGTTATCATGCTGTATGACCTCCAACGTCATGTGTGCACGTACGCACACATGCACGCTTGTATATAAGCATGCATGCATTTCAGCCCACAAGGATACAAGCACACTGGCATACCGACACGCATGCCTCGCCTGTGATACATCCAGTGTGATCATCGCCAAGTAAATCGGCCACAATCTGGACGCCTGAATCTCGATTAGAGGTGCATAAACAATGTGTTAATGTGTAAACAAGCGAAATCAATCACGAGGCCAAACGACCGAGGGTTTTCTAGCTCTCGTTGTCATCAAATGATCTGCAAGTTCATTGACCCAGATCAATGCACAGATAGTGAGAATTAGTCGGCCGCTTCATGGTCCAAACCTCAATGGCCCACCCACCCTCAGGCTGTGGCGCCTCATAATTTCACATAGACACGAAAAAATGTGTTCACACACAAAGAATTATCTATCGTTTCGTTTTGTTACTGGTTCAGCTGTCCAAAACGATTTCAGTCAAGCAATTTGAAGAAACATTCACGCCGGAATTTGTACATGTAATCCGATGGATGTGAAAGCAGATAAAGTTCAAAAAACACTACAATATCCATGTATCCTCACTTTTCAGACATTATTCAATCCATAAAGTCGAGATTCGTGCCATGGGGATTCAACTTACCAGTTCGCACATCGCACGGGATTTTGACCGAGATTACAACCACAAAGAGTCTTTTTGAAATGATCAGTTAAAACGTCACTGAGACGAGTTAAGTAATCATCGAATGGAAGCGCTGTTAGGGGACAAATAAGTTTTTTGGTTGAATGTTCAATTAGTTGAACGAGTTAGCATTTCGTTGGCTGACAAATGGGATAGATAAGCAAAACAATATGCGCTTCACTGATAATGGTATCCAATAGCTTTTTTTTTAATAATTACCATTTCCAATTCGTAATCCGTCATGTCATTTTACTGGGTTAACTTGATTTACGAAGTCAGGGGGAGCGAGTAATTTGCCATTTGTTGGGCAAACCAATAAATTTGAAAATCTTGCGCAACGACAGTAAAACTATTGGTGATATCAGAAACCGACGTTTGAGTAGCAACTCCATCAAAAAGACTTGGGAAAAATAATTTCCACGGTGAAGCGGGTTAGTAGTTTTACTAAAGTAACATTCCTGGTCCCTGGAACGCGAACCAAATTGTTGTACGGTAATAGGCTAAAGGATAAAATCAAAACCCTAAACGGGTCGATAAATGGGCGAATTGAGCGGGAGTGAAGTCGCACCGAATTTCCATTTTGGACATTGATTTGTTCTGCGTTACCGCATTACTAACGAGAGAAAAAAATGTGCCAAAGTTTCGCGAGGATATATCACGAACCAAATTGATGGATGCAAACAATTTTAACGGGGAATCTTGAAGAACAGCAACAAATGGCAACCGAATTTTGTAAAACTTAACATGATGGTCAAAAAAGAGAGAAGAAACAAACTGACTGGGGGTGGCGTAACTCCCTTACTTTTGAATTCAAAGAGGCATCAGAAGTATTACAATTGCAGACATTTGCATGAGAAAAATCTAGAGTGCATTTTATCTTCCAAGAGCAACTCATCGACATTTCCTATGGTTTGTTCGTGCGACACTGAGTACTTATTTCTTGCCACTGTGCATTGGGTCGAGAATCAAACAAATACCCTTGTCATGTAGCTTTTTACAGAAACTCGGTGTCTGTTGGACTATCTCAAAGCTGAATAGGTGAATAAAAATCCAAAACGAAACAACTTTGTCAACGCAGATAGATCGAAAATTAATCTTTTGAAGTAGATTTACCTAAGAGAGAATGTTGACGAATAACTAAGGCATGGAAGTAACCGAACAACACAAGGCTCCTACCTCATGCATGATCTCATACTCCCACGCCAAAGCCAACTTTGCTTCCCGAAATATTTCGAGTTATATTCACCGATGCGTCGAAGCACATACCAGACATCAACATTTTGTCTCCAAGAATGACAGCTTTTGGATCAACTTTCCATCGATTAACGTGTGTTGAGTATCTTGTCACCCATGATTAGTTTTATCTTCAGGTGGCCCCTTGATCTGATCACCTGAACTGCAAATATTTAGCTGACTATAATTGCCTGATGGGTAAATTTGATGTTCGTAAATTGTATTGATCTTATTTATGATTTAGTTATGGCGAACCGTAATAAAGCTGATATTTTCATCTTCATGTGCGTAATTCAACGATCGTTTGAACTATATAGCAAGGTAAACGAACAATTCATCTAATTACTAGCGAGCAGATCAATAAAAATTTGGCGTAACCATATTGCCCCATGCAGGAAAAAACCAGAACAAGTAAAAATTTTTAGGTTTTTGAAGATGAAACAAAGGTTCCATGTAATAAATAATGGGGCGCGAGTGATTGAGGAGTTTTGCAACGAACTGGAAACCCCACGCAGTTGTATCATTTGCATGTAGTGAGTGCTTTGGTAGTTACTCACTAGATCGGCCTGAGATATTTTCAAAGCAGACTAGCAGAGAGAAGCCAGTCAAAGTTTGCTTCCTACTTGATTGCGTAACTGTCACGATTATCACATGATCCTCAAGGACAACAAACTTCCGGAAGCAGACTGTTTTTGTGAACAGTTGTTAGTTCAAATCACTGACTGAAGGCGACAGAACCAGTTCATTGTTCGAATAACGTCCGGGTAGTTAAACGAAATTGGTGTAATAGCTTTAGGGAGATTCGAAACCTCCTTGTCCTAACGCGAGCAGTTTCAGTACCAGATCGAGAAGGCGAGATTCATGTAACGATCGACTATCGTTCACGACCTCTTGGGAAGGGCTGTTTAGGTGGCTCAGATCAGTCTGATTTCCTGACACCGGTATTCGGTATTTTGGAGCGCACAGACCGTTAAGACCTGACGAACTACATTGCATCTCTTCTTTGAGTAAACCAATTGCAGTGCATGTTTCAAGCCTCTGTTTTTTTTCTGAACCATCTTCAGCTAGGATAAAATTATTTGTCCAAATGGAGCGTGATTTTCTTCCAACCTGAATTCGATGTCCTTGTTTTTAGTCGAAATATGTTAGTGAAGTTGTTACGCCCTTGTGGCAAAATGTTGGTGAAAGACTAAAAATGATACTGTTCTCTGTGGTTTACACGACGTTAACAAACCTGTTCGGGCGTGCGTATGTGTAACGAATGAACCTGCCGTGTTTGTGCCCAATAGTCCCACATGCTACACGAAGCTGACAGATGGACTCGATCCGACAACAAAAAGCGCCTTGTATAAAGTATGGGCTGGTTGTAACTATAAAAAATATGTTCTGGCACCACATTTACGACTTTTAGGGACCCAAATAACTGGTCTTAATCACTGACTTTGATCTCGGCATGCTGCTTCATAATTAAGGATCAAAAATTTATGGGCAGCTGCTAACTGTGGTCAATGGTATTTGGTACCAAAAAACGAATCAAACAATCGGTCTAGATGGGGAACCCAATTTGATATATACGAGACGACTTAACCGATTTTCTTACCACAAACTGGTATCAACCCGAAACGTTCCATATTGTCACGCAGCCGTTTTACTTCCTTCCAATTTCAGTATCACGCTCAAACAAATCAACGCCATTCACTGAGCGGTATATTTTATATCATTGTGATGCGAATAGCGTATGTTGATTATCGCTCCATAATATTCCCAAATCTTCCAATTGTTGGAGGTTTTCTTCACTAAAGGCATAGGAACAAGCAAGCAAGATACTTTTGCATCACTCAACAGCACACAGGAAGCATTTTCTGCTCAGAATAACGTTCCTGTAAACCACCTCTATCGTAAATGACGATCCAATGCTACTAATTCCAATGCATTGGTTAACACGCATTCACGTGACGACGGTCAAGCCCACGTGATCGGTTCTAAACGGGGGCGACCTTCAACCTGTGGCCAGGCCTATTTTTGTCACCCTTAAGTGGTTCACATACTTCTATCGTTAGCCTTCCATCACCAAACAAAATCTGCACATAGATAAAGGGTCATTAATTTTGAGAAAAATACCCATAATTGATCAGAGAGGGAATGTTTTTGTCATCATTTTCTTTTCTTGGTCTCAAGATTAGAAATGCTGTTTATTTAGGGGACAGATTGAACCCAGATTACCACAAAACACTTGGAATCGATCTGTTTCAAACCTATGAATGTGATTGAATATCGCGGTTGATGCCATCACTTCTCTTTTATGAACTGCTTATCTCGTCAGTATGCGCCCTTGTCCATCCGTTCTCTTTGCCGATTGCGTATTTTTTTTTATTTCCACGATATACTGCGTCACCTGGATAGTGCAGCTGAGGACTTATGGACTGAAACTTACATCAGTGTATGTCTGTGCTTCATTTTTTCATTTCCCAACCCACGAACGAATGATACTCAACGATCCCGAGGTTTGGTTCCTAAATTTGAACTACAGTACAAAATTCTCCAACCATTTGGTGAAATTGACTTGATTATTACGTCGAATTAGGAAGGCACATGGGCTGCGGACGAATTGCCACGTGGAGTACGTTTCACGCTAAACACCAGGCAAGGCAGCACTAATCAAACGTCAAAAAGACTTCAAGATATCCCACTGTGCTGCCACATATCCGAAAGTATTCAAATGGAATGAAACCTCCAGAATCTCTGAAAAACGGGGTGTTGGCCATGCATCAGTTTGCTGATTTATCTAACTTTTTGATCACTCGCCTCGACAAATGTTTCATTACTTGTTCGGGTGACTTCGCCCGTGTTTGCGCGCACAATTGACATTGTTCAGTTTTATTTATGGGTCTTTAAAATTCTTGGCTTTAACGTTCCTCGACCACTATGACTCCAGAAGTGAATGTTATTTTAATTTATTTAACTTCCAATAGACTGTCCATTGCTTCTAAGGGTTTGACGTTCTGCCTGAGATGTTTGGCCCCTTGAGGTAAAACTTTGCGGCTTCCATTTTGATCATCCGAATAACAGATGATCCACTTCTATAGGTTTATTGATATAAATAATTCAGATTATCGACTCCAGAATGCCAGTTTAGGAAATTGATTATCAGGTTTCCGAGTTTCTTATCTGGGAGCTTGGCTGTATATCAAGATGCACATAGCCTAATTCAGCCTATATGTTGGTGAAAACTATCTGAAGAGTACCGGGCTTCAAAAAAGAACTTTTGAAGCTTTTAAAACTTTTCATAATTTTTCGTTACTTTTGTTTCAGAGAGCTATCCTGAAAGAACATTTTTTTTTGTTCTAGCCCATTCATATGTTCCCCGTAGTTCATCGCGTGCTCCATCGAATTTGGCTTGGAACCGAATTAGGCGTTTGATTCAGATGGTTTTTGAGCTCCTCTGGAGAGCATCGAAGTAGGTGGAGGGTGACCATCAGATATCACTCAGTACACGAAATGTTGTACCTGTCACCGTCCGGTTCTTTTTATCGGGAGACTGGTGATGAAATAGTTGACGTACTTTCATAAATCCCGTACAATTCCCAAAACTTAACGATGTTTTTTTTCATCCACATTTAATTAATCATCCTCCTAAAAGGTTTTCCGATTACCGTATTTTTCTTTAACACCCCAAGATTTACTGTAAAAGCAATTCCTCAACCGGATCTTCACTCGCCACTGGCACTGAGACTAGAAATGTTTATACCCACTAAAAGTTCAGTGTGCTGGGTGACCTCTTAAGTTCGACGGACTATGTCCTCTCTCCGCTCTGCGATGGGGAACATGTGACAGGTCATCTTAACTTCATCTACGACAACTGTTTCCTCGACCGGAAAATATCAAGTCCAACTAAACAGATTTTTGTGGCCTTGCTTAAAACACGTGTAGGGATAAATAAAAGGTGTACAAGACAAAGGTGTGAGACACCCTAAAACACCACCATCATTGAGCTAAAATGCCATCTGTGAGCGTATAAAAACGGTATTTGATACTGCGTGACTTGACCTTATGATATGGTTGTTTGGTTCGGAATTTCCACACTGGATACGTTCATGGTTTTCACGGATAGAATTCAAAGGGAATGGATAATGTATTCATGGTTGTATTCCCGTAATCCAATGGGCTACGTAATCCTTGTTTAATCGATGTAATATTTGACACCATCGATAAGCTTGACAATGGCGAAACAGCAAACATCAAGGTGTTTTCCTCGGGTGCAGTGCAGGTTTGAATTGCCTCACCGTTGTTCCCACAACCTACTTCCTGAGAAATTCAAAACCTTAGTTTCATTAAAAAAGATAAAATAAAGAAGAGGAGAATAAAATTGTTCCCCGGATTTTGATTACTGTTACTGGCTTTGTTATCAGTCTCGTGATCTTGGACCATCTGCGATTAATTCTGAACCACTAGGCTGAAACAACCATGTACGTGCTCCAAATAAAATCTTGGTGTGGTTAGTAATCCTTCCTCTTACCTTTTTACTTCCTTCATTAATGAAACGACAGTGTTCATCAACTTTCAGGAAGGGGACCGCGGCCAGTAGAGGGCTGCCAAGTGAGGAAGTCGGCCGGCGGTGAGAGGACTCGAACCCGCGACCTTTACGTCCAAAAGCCGCGTCCTTATCCGCTTGGTCATCACCCTTTAGGTTTGCTCTTTACTTTGTTCACCTTTACATTTCACTTACGGTTTTCCTGGGATATCCTGAACAGATAATCTCCCCTTTTCGTTCCCGTTTCCTTTGTGCCGCGATGGGTTTTTAGCCCTGGAGAACACGGCTCGGATGCAATATTTTTTGCCATTATTAAAACATTTGATGCCTGAAGTTACTACTTCTCTGTATTTACTCCTTTTTTCCAATGTAGAAGTGTCTTCGGTGCACCGTACGTGGTCCTGGTTGTTTCAGGGACTCTGAACTGCTCCCTTAAAAACTTTGCTCCAGTTGAAAACATGTAGTACTATTTGCTTAAAACGAGCATTTTGCCTCTGAGAGATATCATGATACTTTGAGAAGGAGAGTGCTAAAACAACACTCTCAATGTCTTCGGTTGGACAACAGATTGCTTCACAGCTGCTAACCGTCCTTGATTCACAGACCTCACTTGAAATAGTTTGGCGTGAAAGTCAGTTGTCGTAATCCACCCTCCGCCGATTAACTTAGCAACCGGGTCACTGATGTTCGGGTTGGCTATTCACCAAATATCATGAGGGAAGTAGATAAGTTGTGATTTCGATAATCTGGCTAGACTCACAACTTTATTAACCCACATCTTTCAATACGATTCTGGTAGGCATCGAAGTCGACACGAAGTTCAAATTCTTCACCCAGCTTAAACCCGCACAAGAATGCTAGTCATTATTTTCTATAACGTGATTTACTAACTGAACTTGCACACTCACATGCAAAAAGATCCGAGACGGACAACTGGGCAACTGCTTATCAGGTGGAGCAAATTTCCTCGTCCAATCGTGTTTTGCTCAACAAAATTTAGCCCGAAAATCCTATCACTTGCAAAGTACATCTTCAACCCCTGTTATTCTGCATGTAGGAAGGGCAAAAGTGCATGCTACTCTGAGCAACCCCAGGGTGCGGGTGGGAGAACAGATGTGGTATCAGTATTTTAGCCATAAACAAGGTGGGGATAATGTTCACCAAAATGTTCCCACGAATTGCTGGCGTCACTGTCAACAACGAGATGAAATTTGGCTGATCTCGTAGTCGCAACATAACGTACCACATCAGTTCATTAATTACACTTTGGTGAGCTGATTTGTGACCCGCAGTTCAACAAGATTCCAGTCGCTTTTCTTCCTTTTGCGTTAACGTAAGCGTCTGTAGTCACCGGCCTTGCTGTGACATCCGGGAATTGTTGGGCCTGCAATCTGAACCGATCAAAGTCTCATGGAGTGGACTATCGATTACTGGCTTCTAACAGCTTGTGAACGCTGCATTTGGCTCATCTGGCACGTAGATCGGGCGTTTTGGACAAAGGATCTAAGTGGGGTCTACAATAGGGCAGTCCAATACTTCACTATGGACAGTCGTATGCAGGAAGACCGGTGGTAATCAGGCCGACGACATCGCAATGGTCCCTGTCACGAAAGTCTCAGTTCTGAATCTTACCAAAGTTTATCCACTTTCATTCTTGGTAGCTCTCGGTGAACCGCGACGCCATTCAGAAAAATGATTTACATGAATAATTTTTATTAAAGGAAGCAAAAAATAACACAAGTGGAACCTAGGGTTCCTTGAACAATTAGAGAATAAGGTTCCTAGCTTGTTGGTTTCTATCACACAATGCAGTACCACGAAACATAACACATTCTCATGACGCTGAAGTGGAATTTGGAGGGACTAACATGAACCGTAGGCACACATCTCCTTTGCTGTTCTATTTCTCTCACGTTATCCTCCTTTTTTCGCCATGGTCCCTATACCATCAGCTCTGTGCCCATAATCGTGCATTCCCTATATACATATACATGAGAAACTATAAGTTAATCAATTAGTCACTGTACAAGAAAATTCCCTTCTTCGATGATCATACACGATGAAATGGTTATTATCATGTAAACCGGAACATTCAGTGCCGGGTTAGGGAAAATTCACTGTGTCCACGGGTACGCAAACACTTTTACTGCTGTTCTATTTGTTTTTTTACCCTCTCCCGACCAACTGTTAGTTGTGATGGCACAAACTACCTTCGGCTATGAGTTCCCTCTCTTTTATTCAACTTGTCTATTCTGTCTCCAACCCAATCTGTTTGCCCCTTCTGCCTACCCATAGTATCTCCAATTATAACACGCCCATACTCGCAAACGGTTTATTGTTCAAGTAGTGTAGGTAGGTGGTTTTCGTCTGTTAGCTCACATTTTCTCAAAGCCTCGTCAGTCTCTGATCTGGGTTCCTTCAATGTGCCCAAACTTAATCCAGCTGTCCAACAGGCGTGTGTTGGCTCTGACAGTGACTCACTTCTACGTGATTCATCTACATATGAAACACGAATAAAGGATTCCAGAATAAATCAACTAACCGTCCAAACGTCTCGTCAAAAATTTTTCTCGGGACGAAGCAGCTCAAGACACCAACTGTTCAACACACGCGGTGGAATAATCTGAGGGGAAAACTAACAACCCTTCAACTCATCTCCCAGTCAACAGTGCGCGGGGCGACGCAGTCAGCACTGCAGCGGATCATTGGGCGGCCGAAAGGAAGTAGTGTATCAGGCGTAGTTTATTGTTTCTCCGGCCATAACGCTGCAACAGAGCACCCTGCCACGCACTGAATGGGAGAAAAGAGAGTTTTAACGATAACCTACGGTCACCTCTGTTCGAAGAGCCAAACGCTCTGAACAATTGTAGTGATAGCAGTTGACCTATCGAACGCAACAAGTTGAAAACCTGATGCATCGGGGAGTCCTTTTAGGTCGGACGATGCACCCTGCTGCAAAGCGAACGAGCAATAAGGGAGAAGAACTTTCCAATTCTGTGCAATAATCAATATTCCTATCTAATAAGAATTTCCGACGCAGTCGCATCGAACAGCGACATTTGGCGCGTTCTACAACTCGACAGTGGGTCGAATCAAACGAGCACCATATGGCAGTAGCGTACCGTTGCGCGCGGGTTTCGTCCCAGACATTTTAGATCAACTGGATCCGACATACGTTCGAATCGGACATTGGCGTAGTTTTATCGATTTGCTCCAGCTGAAGAGCCATCGACGCAGCCACAACCCGATTGGCTGTCGAAGAGTTTGTCTGACTCGCCTTCCATACAGCTACGCAGCAGAAACTATCCAGAACTAAGAATTCAAGCCCAGTAAACAATTAAGACGATCAGTGGACAAATTAAGCAGTGCGATGCCAATTCTGGCGCGCAGATTTCACCTACTGGTCCCTAGACTGTAGCGTTTCATGAAAAACACTGGAATCTCGCAAGGGCGACAAATTCTAAGAGCGAAAACGCCAACTCCTCAACCGCAAGAAAAAGAGATAGATGCAGCGGCAGTGCAGCGTCAAGTTGACCCATAAGCCTTGGGGAATATTCGCGAACAGCTGTGGGTTTGAGTTAGCCGAAGAGATGGAAGTCGCCCTTCAAAGTAACATACAAGACTGTTTAAAAGCTTATACGCGACAGCGGATGAGCGCGAACTTCGATTATGATCGAGTAGAGTGTAAGAAAAGAGAGAGCATATTCCGTGATAACATGAGAAAAAGTGGACCGTGGTAGGACAGAAACATTCAATATCATACCTGAGCAACGACACCCGCCAGCTAAACCCTGGCATACGCGGGTGGCTTCGATCTGTCCCCGCCTCGCGACCTTGTTTTTTTCCCGATCCCCCCTGGGACCTTGGCAAAAACAAACGGAAAAATGCAGAGCGATAAAATAAGTCAGTCGTCGAAATCACTCGCGCCGAAGAAGGGGAAAATGCGGTCCCGACACTCCCCACATTCTCATTCCTTCACCCTTAACCCTTGCTTCGTCCTCGTTCCAACTGGATGCCATCAATCACCCCCCCCCCCTTCCCCTCCCCCCGCCCACTGCTTCTGCGTTGACTAGCAGCCCACCCTACGTGCGTGCAGGCACACTAACACGTCTTAAACACAGCTCCACACAGCCGTACTGGCCAATACAAATCATGGATTCCCACGTTAAGTTACGACACTGTCCTACGGTAACTGTCATAACCAACCACCACAAGGTTGCACCTCCCGTCACACGCGACGCCCCACAGTGTACAACCCTCGCGAACCAAACACCGCAAGATTTCGGCCAGGTCGAGTGTGCAGCGACCAACGATATTCACCTCTTCGACAGAGACTCAAAATGCCACACCACCGCCGCCCTACGATCGTAAACTCCTCCAGACTTGAAAGTGCTTTCGACTCCTGGGATCCGAACCACGACACACTCATGCGTCTCGGACAAGTTTCGCCAATCCATATCACAATTTGTGAACCTGTGCGACATGTACTCGCATCACACTTATGTTTCGCGTTAGGATACGTGTGAACTTCACGTCTCTCCTATTCGAAACGACACAAGGCTTCGACAAGTGTCCCATCTCTCCATTCTGTTCAACTTCGCATTTCACGAGTGACGGAAATGCTTTAGAGAGTCTCGGATGTAGGAGTCGAACTGAGGAGGAGGGAAGGCTATGTGACCTACGATTACGCAGACGACGCTCGTGTGACGTTTGAGTCTGCTGACCAAGCATTAGAAAACGTCACAAATCGGTTTGCTCGTTCGGCATGGCTTTGCACTCAAAGGCGAAGTACTTGTTACAGGACATGGGACGACAGCAGCGGCCGAACTTGAATACTGGCGTGAGAGGAACTAACGACTGTAGACCGTTTCACCTACCTTGGTAGCTGCTGTCCAACGATCGTAGCTCGAGATTGGATGTAAGTATAGCGTATATCCAAGCGCTGTGCAGCGTAACGCTGACGAAACATTGGTTCGCTCGGCCTGAAATCTCTCGCTGAAGTTGAAAGGTCGTGTGTACTGGTGCGTCAGTGCGTTCAAGGTCCTGTTTGTACGGTTCGCGAGACGTGAGTACCCATGTGGCATGTGTCTTCAGTTGGAGGTTTCGGACAACGATGTTTAGTTAGTATGGCTAGATTGGATGGAGTGACCGAGGTGCAGTAAATAGTTGAGGTGAGGAATCTGGTACTTCAGTGGCCACTTCTGAGATAGCTTCGTTTCAGCGTATGAACAAAACACTTAGTAGACTGCGCTGGTTGGGTCACGTGTTAGCGTTATGGACAAAACACCTCGTCTACCATAACCGTGCCTTATTTTCTGCTTCCTCCTAAGGAATGGGGATAAGCCAGTGTGGAGGCCAACAGATGACGTGCGCAACGTGGGCATGAGAAAAATGATACAGCGAAGTTAGGTAAAGTAGGTGTATCACGCCTTCGTGGTTGGGGTCCGAAAGACTCGTCAACTAGCTGGCTGGAGACACTGAAGGATATGGCAGTGAACCGTGAACAGTGTCGATCGTGGTGTCATTTTCTATCAAATCAGAATGATTGAAAACATGTGCGTTTGCACAGTTAGACTGTGTTTCGTGTGTTGGGTGCAGCAGCATCTTATCTTTTCCTGCCTATGTAGGTCCACCCCCTGTTCCCGTTGGATATTTACTCTTTTTATGAAAACGTGTAACTCTGGGGGAAGGCAGCGGTCAGTGAGGCTTGCCTTGCTGTTTAAGGCTGAACGATGATGATGCCGATGATGATGTCAAATTACTAGACGCATGGTCACTGATAGTGAGTTACGTTATTTTTTTACACTTTCATTGATTTTTCCGCTCACATTGTTAATCTGTCCCCATGGCAACCGAAAGAGTCAGTCTTCCATCGGCCCGTTTGTTCATAACCCGGGATCTAGCTTGGCCCAGCATCCGACCACTTAATAGTCAACTGTTCCAAAATAAGATACCCCTCGTCCAAGAAACAAAAGCAATTCAAGTGGAGTATTCACGGACTAGAGACTAGGGTGAAAAACTCTTTTGCAAGCGTCATAATGTTCCCTTGAAAACCTAATGTACCGTCTCGTTTGTCCAGTAAATGGATGTAATTCTTTTTAGTACGTATCAAACGATGCAGCAATATTGCTTTAGTGATTGACGTAGCAGATATGCCTTGGAACGAGGCATAGGCGATGGAAGGAGCGTATTTAATTATCGGAAACAGTCAACAAATGGCACTCACTTTCTTCCTACGGTCCGAGAACGACATAATCATATTTCATCTAGTTTGCCCCAGACTTTCGGCTCGAATGCCACCAAGAGTGGATGGGGAAAAATGACGATAGAAGTTATATACTTTTTCTTATCGGTATGCATTCCGTAGAAGTACCCCGGTTTGTCACATTCCCGCAGCTGACAAAAAGAAAATCAGCAAAACATAAGCGAGACGAACAAAAATGATGTCTCCAATTTGTCACAAGTGGTAATTTACCAAACAGAAAGGGAACGCAGTTCCTAACTATTGCGGACAGGACAGAATCCAGGGACGCTGCCAAGCACGGGCTGATTTTTCTCAGTTTCGAAATATTCCACTTGGACAACAGTAAAAATGTACGCACTCTTATTTCATGCTTAGCAACAGCCTAGGAAGAGTATTGAAAAATTTTTGTGTCATGCTCAGGATCCGATAATCCGATACAGTCTTTTGTTCAATATAAAACATAACTTGGGTTATTTATAAATGGTAATTTAAACCATCTGTCCAGTCCAACCTGAATCTTTCGATCGGAACGGTCTATGCATTTGAGAAAAATGTCGTCATAAGCACATGTCGTGCAGGTATGAATTTCGACCTCTTTTGATGCCTCCTGAATGAACGATTTTTTTCAAGCAACAGCTACTCAAATTCGTGTCATACTGGTAGGCAAAATGTGGAGGTTTTGAATCATCCCGCATACTACTAGCAAATAATTTCGGGTTTCCTGACCCGATCAGATCAAGATGGACGCGAGGCGCTCGACATTCCTAACATGCTGTATGAAACAGCTAAGCCATGAGTTTCACTAATTAGTTAGGCATTGTGATTCATCCGAAATCATTTCATAGTAGTACTGAACTGTTAAGTTCACTTGCTCGTCATCGAGTACGAGCTCCGGTGTCAAGAGTGATATCCGAGAAAATGCTAAGATGTGAATTGTTCAAACAACTTGTGGCGTGTTTTAACTGGGTCTCATGAGAATCAAACCTAGAAAGGATGATTATGGACTAAGGCTTTTGCTCGTTGAACCAAATTTTCATTTCACAAAATTCATTTTTGTTATATTGTACTTGGGGAGAAGAACAGTTTGATAAATGTCAGTTCATTCTTCAGGAAATAACAAGTAAAGTTTCATCGTCTCACCCCTTTTACCGCTGAGAATGTTTTAATCTGTCCAAGGGAAATTTCATCTATCCGACCGGAATTGTCCGGTAACGTATTCCCAAATAACGCTCATAACCAAACAGGTAAATCCGTACGAAATTTGCTAGTCAGCATTCGACGAGCTAACTTTTAAAGAACTGTTGCAAATTTCACATCTGCTCCTCAGTTAGACAACCGACAGAGCACAAAAAGCAGATGTGTACGCAACTTTTGTTCCTCTGTCTTTCAACCCCAGCCACACTTACAGTTGCATAAGCAATCGTTGTCGCTGGTGGCGATAATGCAGTCGTTACTGTTGTTGCTGTTGTTCTTGTCGTTGTTCCTGTTGCTGTTGCTGTTGTTCACAACTTTCCAATGGACAATGGGAGCGACGAATGACTGACTGCCTACAGTCGTCTCTGACAGTAACCTAGAATGTCCAATTGACCTTGTGATAGAATAAATCAATCTGTTTTTCTATGCTGCAAGACTGTTGCGCATGTGGTTCGTTAATCCAATTATATTCGCGTTTCCGTGCCCGGAGAGCGAATGGGGTTGTATCGATCTGTACTTTCGTATCCCATCAGCATAGAGTTAATGAAACCAAATAAAAAGTCGATATGGTTGATAAAATTCAATAGATAACTCTAAAGAACGAAAATGAGCGTTTTTTATCGATTAGTAATTGAAATGCTGTCGAGATCCCACGGAAATCATTAAATTATGCATTAATTTTTAATAGTAACTAATGGCTAAGCATATCTGAACACTAGACAGGTTGGCGTTAGACTTTGAGTTATGCCACTTACGTGAAATTGCAACCTTATACAATTCAGAAATTGGCACAAATTGTAGTGGACCAAATAACGAACAGTTTTAATTTCATAATGCTATAGCAACCAATGAAATTCATGTGGTTATAAATACTATGGTCAATGTCAATGCCACGAATGTCCATTCGGTTCATCTAAAAAAATTCTCACACAATTAATCCAGATCAGATCACATGCAGAACAATAGGCGATAATCGTGTCAATCGAGTTGATTGCATTTGTCACAAAAATGGCGGCCCGGGAATGCAATCACACGCAGACATCGGGAGTTCAGCAGTTCGTCAGGATGAGCCTCTAACTAATTTCCATCTGTGCGTGGGACCACTTATGATCTTCGGTTTTCGCGGCTCATCTAACCTATTCAATTACTGAACTTTTTGTTTTTTATAAACAAGAATCGGGCCTGGGTTTTATTAACTAAGCCTTTTTGGATACGCCTCATATCACAAAACGTTCCACGTGCATGATAAACACGTAAGATCGGGAAAAGAGAGTACCAGTTTTGCCCAGTTTGCAGCCGGTTACAGTAAACGGGATCCTAGAAAAACTAATACCCAAAGAAAACAGCGTACACGAATGTCTTATTCGACGCAAAAGATCGAAAATGACGAGTAATCTGGTCGACTGCAAATGTTGAATGGGTGCAAACAACTTCTTTTGTCTTTTACTTCCTTTATTAATGAAACAATAATGTACGTCAATTTTCAGGAAGGAGACCATGGCCAGCTGAGGGCTGCCAAGTGGGGAAGTTGACCGGCGGTGGGAGGACCCGAACCCGTGACCTTCACGTTCAAACGCCGCGACCTTATCCGTTTGGCCACCGCCGGCCAGGTCATCGGGAGTTTTTTGATCCCTTCTGCGTCTAGCAACTGACTGCGAAGTTTGGAGTAATTTCGCGGATATGAGAAATGAAAACCTACTACTTCTACCCTCGGCGTGAACACCAGCTTCCTGTGGAAGGGGAAAAACCAAACACTTCCAGTCGTGCACAAATTTCACAAAAGCATCGCGCATTTCAAAACGAGAGTATCTCTTTTGATATCATGAAATCGGACTGATCAGCCGGAATCTAGTCAAAAACATTTGGCTCACCAAACAAATGCAACGAGTGTCGAGCCACCATGGTTAGGACTAACGAAAGTCGGTTGTACCACTAGTCTAATGGTTTTCATTATATTTTATTATGTGATTCTTATAATATTCAAAACTTTTGGTCACTGTCAATGATGCTTGCAGTCAGTGTTGTTGCGTGCCAATTTTTATCATCACAAAACATTAAATCAAAAAGTTATTCAGATATTTGTAATATGCAATATTTCAAATAGAACGAATTTTCTGTTTTGCCGGCATATTAGCAAGCAAAAGAAAAAGGGATTATTTCGCAAGATTACTACTGGTATGTTTACCGGAAACAAATCCTAATAAATGTCTTCATAAATACGACTAGTTCGTGTCGTTACCGTCAAAGCTAGGAAGTGGCGTATCAGACTAATGACAAGTGATTGGCCAGTCGGCGACAAAACATTGTATCGTACTGACTGGTATCAAGCGGTCGCCAAATTGCTAATGTTAAGTAAAAGTATTAGAAAATTAATGAACAACAGAACACCACTTTTGTTTAAGTATTCGTTTAATCGTCACTAAAACAGTCACAAATTTGCATTAGTTGAAATGTTCCCGGAATGACTTGTTTCATTCGCTGTCTGTTAACAATCTGAGTTGGGGTAGAATTGATGGCAAGCATCTTTACATGCGGTAGCGCAAAAGTTTGGAAAGTAATCGTCGGTCTAAGGCTGCAGGCTGCGTCAAGTTTCACATGACCACGGTAAAATTGTGTAATGTCTGTTTTCATTAGCTTCCGGAGGTCGGTAAAATTTAAAGTAAAATGTGAAGACCACTTCCCCAAAGCTTCCCGGTGCGCTCATGGAAAAAAGGATGCGGAGTTGAGCACAGACATTTTAGCAGAACAATAAACAATTTTTTGGCTAAAATCGACTTCACTGCCAGTAATCTGAACAATATCACCATTACCACTCGGCACATCTTTCAGACTGGACCCAAGGCAACCATTTTCATTCAATCACCGATAGCATAGTAGCGTTGTTCTCGTCCGGCAAAAACATTGGACGACCAATAAAGAGACTTGTCGTGGTATTCTAGGTGCAGACGAACACCCTCTGACACAGCTAATCATCTTGAACCAATTCCAATGATTTGGACATATTTTGCGTTTGTTTATTACCCGTCTTTCTGTTCACACTTCTTGTACACCTACTGAAAATGGCTGAAAAACGATGTGGAGATCCTCTGTTCTGCGTCGTTGTCCTAATTTAACTCGATGACCGGAAATTCGGGAGGTTTAAAAGTAGAACTGTGCTCCGAAAACCGTGATCCACCTCGGATATTGTGAATAAAACGATAGTAAAACAACTATATTCAGATTTTCACAGGCATTTTGGCTAGCTTTCTGGGTTTGAACGTGTGTGGGTTTGTTTCTGGGATCTGTCATGTACCGGGTTTGCAACACCCAAAAACTGTTCTTGAATTTGCCCATTTTCTTCTCAGTGCTCATTTTATCCCAACACACCTTGTTGTGCCAAAGGATTTCACTTCAAAAATATGTCTGCCCAATATACCTCAGTGCATTCTACTCCAGTGTCACACAAAAGACTTTCAAAAAGTAGAAAATGAATTTCCGTATTAGCTTATAATTAAATAAACTGTTTCAACCAGTTTACTTGAACCCCAAGAGAAACCGGATTTCCTGTGCAATCGAAATTTTCCATAAATCAAATATCGAAATTTGATTTCTCGAGATCCGTTTCACTTCCAACTTCTTAGACTGTTTCAAATCAGCTTTCAAATCGCATTTCAACACCGTTCAGACGTGGGTGTATTTTCCTCAGTTGACCGGAACAATGATTGCGCAAAATAGAAGGGATTCGTAAAGCAAAACTAAAATTCTCACATGTTTATGAAAAATGCTCTCGTATTAGTGCCCAATCGTGGTAAGATTAGATATTACGACACGGGTACTTATGAATAAGTAGGTATGAACATAAATGATGGGAGTTACAAAATAATACTACTGAATGGGAATAAATAGATGGGCATGGATATTGCCGAACGTACGTACGCACTAACAGTTACACGGCCAGAAAGACAGACGGACAGCCGGGGAGACCGACGGACAAAATGATCAACAAACAGAAGCATAAATGATGAAACAATCAATAAGTGACTAGTTTTAATACCGACAGGACTCGTTAGTCAAAGCCGGAATGAATGGATCGTAACACGTATATGGGATGAACAGGTGCATTGAAGTGAGGAAAAAACGAGACAGACCAGTCGAGAGACGGAAGCGTACTCATACACATACACACACACACACACACACGACAACACGGACACAAACAAGCTAATGCAAAGAGAGTCATAGTAAAAAGTGAACAGGGGATATTCACATTAATTTGCATACTTTATGATTGGCGTTTGACATCCATCTGTTCGTTTTTTATCTAATCCTCCCGGTTCATTTGAATTTTCATTCGATTGCATCCAACAAATCAAATTCGAAAAATGTCACTAAAGACTCAGTTCGGTTTTGAGTGTTATTGTTGTCCCGTGGCATGTTTGTTTGGTCGTGTGTGTTCAGTAGTGTGCTTACGTGTTTGTGACGTTCGGGCGAGAGGCATGTTTGAGCCCCGTTTGTTAATTGGGAATACACATACACCTTAGCACAAGCACAAGCACACGCACACGCACACGCACACACAGGGAAGGTTCCGCGAGGTTCTTTTAGGGTGGGAGTCAGTTGATCAATTGAATGTTACATATATTTACTGGTTCATTTCTCGTGTTACCACCTCATACAGCTTCCGGGACATATCCTTGAGCCCAAGTGGAACAGTAGTTCATTTAAAGCTCATCTGAAGTATAATGGAGTTCGGAACCATCAGACTTTAGAGTCTTTTACTGATTAAACAGAGGAGAGAAACCGTCTGTGAAAGCGAGATTTACTGGTCTAAGAAGTACTGAACTCACAATGCAAGAAGAAATTAGACCGAGAGAGAAAATGCAAAAGGTTATCTGAAGAGTGACGACAATCACGACCACTTAGCGAACCTTCCTCTAACCGTTTGGACAAATAAGGACTCACGATCAAGGAAAATTTGATTATCCTTTTAGTTTTTGAGGCATTCTCAGCCTAGACAAAAACTCGATGGAAAATAAATAAATACAATACATAACAGGAAGTTTGTCCAAATTTATGCGGACAAATTGAAACACAGTTCATGGTCGGTGCAGTTCATAGCCAACAATCTAGCAGTGCTGTTTTCGCGTGTCAAGACTCAGGCGACTATCCTCAGACACGTTAAATCCACAAGGCCTTGGTTAGGGTCCCAGTGCAACTGGCCCGCGGTCTTCCAACGATTTCAGCATCAATTCCAAAATGGTACGCATGGATACATTGTGTAAGCAATGACAGACTGGAAAAATTCTCCAACTTGCTAAAGTCCACAGTCCGTCGGTTTATAAAACCGATTCTCGTCGGCCCAAACTGTCGACTTGAAGATGACGCACCCGGACGTAACTGGACACTTCAAGGCTAATGCAACTCTGGCTAAACTGTAAAACCAAAGCTCCAGCGTATATACACAACTCCGCGCAGAGAAGTAGTTCCATGATACACTTTGTTTCAGCCATAGATTTAGCCTTAGCAATACGATCGGAATAGACTACATCGTTAAGTAAGTACGAGAATCACAAGCTGATGTTAATTTCCCACAACTTTTAATTTCAACCAAATTGGAGATGTTCAAATGTCATGGAAGGGTTCAAATCCACGGGGTCGAAGTTTCGTTATTTCTATGATCACTGATCGAATGACCGTCGGTAATTATTCCGAGTAGTTAAAAACAAAACTCCGCTTTTCTGCCTATTGACTGTTCCGTATTTTAGTAAATGTCCTTATCGAGTCGCCAAGCAATCGAGCAAGACGTGACGAAACGAAGTTCCGGTAAGCAGATAGCTACGAGCAGCTGGGAAATGGATCGTGAAGCGTCCAAAGCATACTGATACAGCCTTTGTGCGTTCAGTGTGTATGGACTGACGAGTGAAGTTTGAAATTATGTTGGAAGTAAAACTTTCGTAAAGAAAAAATGTATCTGTCTACGTTGCAGTTTATCGGATATTTTGTAAAGTCATACAGTCTCAGATGTGTTGCACGGAGCAAGTAAAAATCTTACTTCAGCGGACCAGGGTAAATGATTGGAGAGCTGGACAAAAGTAGGGAAAAAATGTAACATTTGCTTGTCAAAAAGTATCATATTGGGGATTGAAAATGATCTTGACCGGAGTAGAACTGAAGACGGACCCCTGTGTTAAATTTCCATTGAAAACATATGTGAATCATAATGGAGTGTATGATCGCAAAACACCAAAATATCTGACATGCCAGTGTGTTCGCTGTCTGTAGACGGGAGGAAGAAATCGTTAGGGCCGTCTCACTACTGTTAGAGCCAGTCCGTGAACAGGAGAGCAAAATGTCCGGCCTGGATGGGGATGAGGACTAGTCCACACCGTTGATCAACTTTCAAAACTGGATGTCTCCCCTGGTGTTTGCGATTTACTTGCCCAAATTTCATCGTCAGTCCACTTGCATTCAATGAACGAGAAAAGAATGAGAAGTTGTTTGGCTTGCACGAAGAAACTGAATGAACAGAAGTTGGGATTTGCGGGACTCTAAAATTGACAAAGTGAGAAGAATTTTACCGTGGCAGCACTGGAAATACAAGCGCACAATTGGCTTGCATTCTTTTTGAATGACACCATTTGCACAGGGCAGACTGAACCGTACCGATCTGTTCAGACCACAGAAAATCTCTTAATGATGGTTTTTCACCGTTCAACTACAATCCACCATATCGAGTGGAATAGATAGGCTGATTCGTTAACTGAACAGATTGAAAACAAAATAACGTGTATTCGTTTTGAAAACCAGTCAGACCGTCATTGTATCATGGAAACCTTTATTTTTCCGGTCACAAGACCATTGCGTACTGAGAAGACAATAGACCGGAGTCTGTCAATTAAAAAACATGAACATATCTGGAAGAAAAAGTGTACAAATACAAGCGTGTACCAAATGAATTTTTATTCAATCCGTATGAGTAAACAGCGATGTCACTGTGGTAACTGTATTTTGAACTTCCAGGTGAAATGCAGCAAAAATTGACTAAATTCCTCATCACGAAATTTTCACATACGAGTAATTCGAACGCGATTACATCAAACGTGTGATTCAGCCTATCACTTCTTTATCAGTTTGAACAGTGATGAAAAAGTTCCATTATCACTTAGCTGTAAGACATATAGTTTGACTGTCTGGTGAAAATAACAAATCACATCCTGTTGGCTTGCGGTATCCTTATCCTTGGAAAAATTTATCGTTTGTCTGGTTGCCAACAATAGGGTTAGCTGTTTTTAGGTCTGTGGTTTCGTGGAAATTTCTGGCAAAAATAGAACTGTCTGACATTTTCATTTTCTGGCATACTCCTATATGAGGGGTCGAAAATATGCACACGTTAAGCACCATTCCATTTCGCCCAAATATACGAATAAAGTATTTGGAACGCGGTTACTATTATCAATGTATTGTTTCCAACGTTTGATTCATCAGATATCTGGTTATGGATATGGCAAAATTATTCACCGTAAATAGCTGAACTTGAGTAGAGGGTTTAATACGAACGAAGCGACAATAGGTGGTCCCTGTTCCATTTATTGAAAACTGATTTGATCATCTTTGGTTTTAAAGCACCGAAAATCTCCCAGGCCCATTACTTAGCTCCAGCTCCCCTACTTCAGTATATATGTTCTTAAAGAGGGTACTAATCGTCTGGATGTTGATAGCACCAAGTATTTGTAGGATGGACGAATACAAGTCACATGATGATGACTCCAAGATTGGCACAACATACTTACATCAATATTTTCTGGATACCATGGCGTCATTATCATCAAGCAGGATGACATACGCGAACGGGTTAGGAGAGGAGGGTATTGCGCCGTAACCCCGTTACGCGAGCTTTCTAGTTCGTGGTTCACGTTGTAATTGTGGAGAATCAAGAGTTTGGCAATGAGTCCGTATGTCATTCACTAGAGGAGCTACAAATAAATTTCCTCCCGTCGGTCGTTAACATCCACTGCTGGTAGAATGAGTGTTTTTGGTCCAAACCGGTAAGACATTTTCAAACTCAGCTTACAGTCAACTGTTTCCGGTCTGCTTTGGTTTGCACGGCCCTTCATTCTGGTTCTTCTTGTTGCTGAACTTGGTTTTCAAGAGAAGCTCGCCGTTACATTTGTCTGTTTACTGTATCACAAATTGTGCTATTTCAGCTAAGGGGCCGCTTCCAAATGGGAAGCAACAAGAAAGGGGAAGATAAAGTTATTACAGTTGCATCAAAATGCCATGATATTGACCAGGTCTGTATATATATATATATATATATATATATATATATATATTGCGCATACGTCTCCATGCTCAAATTCGGATAGTTCAATAAACACACATTGAGTGTGACGTACGTTTCAAAGCACATTCATGCATGCATCAGGCGGAAAAATTGAAATTTTCGGACAACTGCAATCCCAATTGCTGTAATTCCGTACCGTCTCTCTGACATTCTTTTGTGTATTTTACAAAAAGGTCTTCCGTTGACTGTTCAGAAAGAAAAAAGTTATCTTTTGCAAAAAAGTTCATGTTTTGTAAATGTGCCGCATTCCTTAATAATGTCGGCTGAAATGTCTCGATGGGTGGTCGCCAAAATTGTATGCATTTATAAATGCCGCAAAATGTTATGTCTTCTCTGACCTCGACAAATTTCAATCTGCGGTTCTTCGTTCGCTTCAAATGGTTATTTGTAATGCAAATTAGTGGTTGGAATCTCCTTGCATGTCACTTCCGAAGGTAAAACTTTGTGGCACCTTCGGCCAAGTCAGTCGCTAACATTTGGTTTTGGTAATCAAACCAGTAGTGAGAACGACAACAAAAATTTACAAAACAGCAGATTTCCTTCAACTTACAATCGGAAGCTTTTAACAGAACTAGCCGTAGCCCTATACCGATGGAGATCTAAGACTTTGGAGATCCAAGTTCCATCCAGCATTTTGATATAAGTAGAAGACCGTCAAAGTCTTGAAGATTTTGCAACACGGAAGCAAAGATTTCAGTTGTGCTCACTCAACTTTGAATTCCCTTCGTCAACAGGATGAAAAAAATCACCGAATACTAATTACCCGAAAAACAACTGAACTATTTCATCACCTTCTACCGTTTCAAAATTCGTTGATGCCCAAAATCCTTCAGTCCATGCAGCTGTCCATGTAAACTTCCTGTCTCAGCGGTCTTGGACATCACTGGTAACTTTGTGTCCGTATTCTACTGATAAGAGCTAAAATCCAAGTTAGCACACGGGGTTTGGGAAAGTTAGAGGAGGACCAACTGTTCGAGGTGTTCCAGTGGAAAAAAACATCCAGCAACCATAGTTGGTTAGAGCATTTGTGTGCAAAATGAGTACAGAATAAATCTGTCAGATTGCCCGAATTCATATCAGTGGAGCTTCAGAGAAAGCTCCTAGGCTATTCCAGCAGTATGTTATCGTAACACCTTACAGACCGTTATTAACCATGACAGGATGCACACTGAAACCAAGGAAAGAAAGAAGTGCTGGTTACCGAGGGAGATGCATGAATTGCAATGAAGACACTTCCAACTGTTTCCACTTTTGGTCCTTCACTTGCAATTGCCGGTGATAACTGGGAGCGGAACAAACTTTATGCTGGATTTTTGCAAAAATTATCGTCAACAAGAAAAATAAATTCGTCTAATCCATCCGACCTAGGGGGGGAGCAAGTTTTGAACAATTCATTTATCATACTGAATTCCACTTACCCACTCTTTATAGATGGCAATATAAAGCGTCCGAGTCGTCATCGGCTTTGAACACTTTTTATAAGAGAGAGAGCCGAATTTTCATGTTTTATTTTGTGTTTAACGAACTTCACAACTCGGTGGACCCAACTTTTTCGAGGTTTCAGTTTTTTTTTTCATTCTGCCCAGAGCGTGCAAATTGTTTACTCGAATGCACTCTCAGAATTCTGTCTAATCCCCAAAGGCGACAGAATCATCATGTTGTCATAGAAATAAATCTGTTTTGGTTTTTGACTCTATTGAAACACACGCAAAACCATCCACGGAAATCAAATATATATCTGCCCTGATTTGGTAAACTCTAGAAATTAAAGCTTGTGATTGGGAAATGGAAAACCAATTCCGGAAATGAACTGCTGTAATTCAACTTTGCATGTTGACCCAAGTAGAACAGCAGTCCAACATCCGTTTCAAACTCGAGGTCAGTTTGACAATTTCCCATTCTCCTTCACGCGGTGGAGAATAGAGCGATAGAGCTAGGAAAATAAATCTCAATTTGTGGAAGTCACTCATCCATGGATGAAAAACCAGTTAGTTTTTTGTTTTACACAGTTAGGTTTAGGAAACCAAAAATACTGAAAAGTTTGAACGGCATGAATATCCATGAAAGCGATGAATAAGAATTTGGATAAAAAAGGCCTCCGACTAGGTAGAAAATTGGTTCAACCGGTTGTGACGTCGGCGTATTCGTTTCGTTGTGGTTTCCGTTTCCATCACCGGTCGAAAAGCAAACATCAAGCATCCCAAATACGTCGGCGTAAGAGATCAGAGCTGCACGTGAGCTGGCATATTTTCCACCGTGCGGTAAAAATATCAGCCATAGCAAATGATTTTTCCATTTTTTATGTTTCACTCCCTTTACTGGTTACACAGCAATTCATTTTCAGAAGTCTAATGGGAATGTGACAGACAACGCTAGGATAAAAACCCGCAAGATTCATATTTGGAGAGTAGGAGAGGATCCATTGCTTGCAACCGACATTCGATTCACCAGTGAGAAACAATAAATCACTTTGCTTTCCTTTTACCGCTGCCGGGAATATCTAGCAGCGCGCACTCGCGGAACACCAGTCGAGGAATAAATCTGAGACTAGCTACTGAAAGTCGAATGTCACATTGACTCGCTCCCAACAATTTCACGGAGTATTAGCAATACGCCATGCAATACTAATGCATCTCGTTGGGGACTTCTACTCTTTGAATTAAATCCTAGAGAAGATGAGAATTTTCCCCATCTAACCTCAGTCGGTTACCATCAAAGTCCTACTTTAACTGTATTAGCAGTAGAAAGTGGTGATGCCTGATTGTTGAAATAATCGTCAATTAGGATGTTGGTCACTCTGTGCTGTTGATTTAAAATAGCTTTTGACACATATAAGGTGCAACTTTGAGACTGTGAAGAATAGCCAATCACCACATCATACTGTACCAAATTAGGTGAGCGAACGTTTTAGATTAAGCCGGGGTCTGTATAGCAGAATGACAACACATTTCTAAGTGGTTCAGAGCTGTTCACACTACCGGGTAAAAAGCAAGAAGTGGACCGAATAAGATATTCAGGGGCTGAAATTACACAAAGACGAAACTGCTGCCTTCTGCCAACCGAAGATGAACGATGAGCCTTAATAAAAAACTAAAAAGAAAAGAAAAGCTGTCATCAGCATCCATTTTATGACACCAAACTCCAGTGCACCCAAAGGACGCACCAAGCCAACAGCAGCTTTCGGCAAAAACCAGCATGAGAAACTATCAAAAATATTCCCACTTCTCTTTTTTCTACTCATGAGTAGCACGTAATGGATTTCTTTTATGGCATAAAAGGAATCCAGTGGGTGACGAGAAAAACAGTCAGTGCGCATCATCCCAGGTGTTTCAGTCTCTGAATTTGACGACTTTTAGCTGATACGAACAAATCTCGTTTTCATTGCTTTCTCATGCCGTAGTACAATACACTCAGGAAATTGAATGCTCACTGGACAGATAACAATTCCCCTTATTTTGGTGCTGGAATTGTTTAGAATTTACAGTTTTCAGAAGACCGGTCTGGGCCCATTTCGACTTCTCCCTAAATGTGATATATCAGTCTTCACACTATCTCATCTATATATGACACACTGCATTCCGGTTTGATTGGCTTCACTTCAACACGGTTAGCACGAGGTTGAAATAGAGATGGACACACATTTCATCGGCTGATCTGTTTCTTATGTTGCTCAATTCCCTAATTTGATGAAGCGCCTGCTTTCATAGTAAATTCTCTGTTCCTGCTACTCCTAATTAAATACAGTATTGATAAACTACATTTCACAATGTGGCTTTATTTCAAAATGAAACCAGCATGATCGGGAATGTTTGTAATGAGTCCAATTTCGATCGCCTAGGTTAGCTTTTTTCGAGGCGGGCATTCAACTATTTGAGTGTAAATCAGTCTGTTAAAGTCTGCCAACAGTAATCGAAACCTCGGCTGATTGTAAAATTCTCAACCACACTGTTTTCATATTTCGAAAAAATCAAATAACCTCACGTGGGGTATCGTTTCTTCAATACAGTCTGAGATTATATATATTATATATTACACTTTCTTTTGTTTGCCTTGGTCCTGAGGATTTGGTTCCTAACCAGATGTTGCTAGTCTGCGTTGCGTTGAATTCTAACCAGAGTAGCGATGTGCTTAATGTCTCGGATTACATTAATCTGCGTGAAAATTTGTTGCTACTTAAAGCACCACTGTGTACAACTAATTAAAATGTAATCATCTGAATGTCTCAATTCGGAATTGTTTTTCCCTCCAGCCCATGGATTTTGGTTTTTTGATAATGTGATTATTCACTTTCCGACACACATCGGTTCTCTCTGCAAACAATAAAGCTACGTCAAAATGAAATACTCATTATCCAGCTGCGATGGGAATGGAGGTTTTTAAGCGAGGTAATGCTGACCAACTGCAATAAGCTGATAGTTTTTATTTTTAATCACAACTTACTGAATCCAAGATTACGCTGTCTTCGTTAGTTGAAATAGTAAGCATTATCATTATTACTAATCTGGTCGAAAATAGATAGGTTCTCGAAGGCACAAGGTTAAGCTGACGGCTGTCCATAATCTTGCTTCTTCTGAGGGAAAATTGCACGAACTGAGAGCTATTCTATCGCAATGACTGTACAGATTTAACACAAATGTCATGTAGATTCTAGCGATAACTAAAACAACTTATTCACTTTCACCATACGCTTTCTTCTCGAAGTTGGTACTTCTAGTGTGCATAGTTCGAAGATATTCCAATTATGTAGTACCCTGATCTAAGTAATTTATCATGTATCAAAATCCTATTCACTACTTCAAACGAACAGAAGCACAGTCCAGTCGTCTCATCCCCTAAGGCAAGTCCACCAAGCTCTACCTCGATCGAGGACCGAGGAATGAAGTATCAGAACAATTGGCTTAACTGGGAATGGTCTAGGCGGTCTACGGAACATCGTTACCGCGTGAAAAGGAACTCACAATCGACAACAAACCTCGCAAGCTACAAAACCTTCTACACTGGACGACAGACAGAAAATTGGGGACTAATCTAAAGAGAGACGACATAATCGATCATCTTACAGAGCTTCCAGTGAATTCCTATTTTCTGACCCACATACCGCTTCAAATAGCTCAAGCTCGTTTTTCCACCTCGAAGAACTCAAAATGATTTCGCCTACTACCATATTATTTCTGCTATCATCCGCGACTGTTTAGTTTTACGCGAACATGGTTGACACAGAAAACTTACCGGTGATCCCGAATTCGAAAATCAGCAAGATGTCATAACCAGATGGTGATTATTCAAACAAAAGTGATAGGTGGTAAGTTAAACTAGTAAGGGAAATGATTCATACGCAGTACCAAAGCTCAACCAAATAACTATGGTACATTTATATCGTCCTTGTGAGGGCTGTTTATACCGATAGTTGGAGCACATCCTGTACAATTTCAATGTTTAACTACCCAGGTTAATTCAAATGTCAGCCTCTGTAGATCGTCTTTATAGACTCTGTTGAAATTGGACCTCCAACAGACGTGTCATCAACTTCATGAATCTATTGCAATGAGCAACGGTTTCTGGCTTCACTCTATCATCCAGTCAAAATATTTGATATAACAACGGAGAACCATCCCGTATAGTCACTTGACTAGGGTGCTTGAACAAACATCTCTTACTCCACGTTGGCGCCTCATTTTCGTCGATCTGTACGTGGATAACCGAGGATTTCGTTTTCTCCAATAATGAGTTCATCATTCACACTCCATGTTGAATGACGTCCTGGTTAACTGAAGCGTAAAACTCAAGTTCTGCACGTACATTAATCGGAAGTGATGGAAACTTTCCACCCCATCAAATTTTGTTGTTTTTTGTCCTTCCCAAAATAACGAACAATTATACAAAAACAGCTGACTACTAATAAACTTAATTTCCTTTGAAACAGAAATTGGTGGATAATGAAACTGTCACTGGAAACTATTTTCTAATGTATATCTATACATGCGTGTTTGTCACTTCGTCTGAACGGGGAGTAACGGCCTACTGAAGAGGTACAGTCGACATTTTTCTCAAATTTACGAATTAACTTTGAATGCGCTTGACCGAAAGTCAGTCGGGATGAAATTTAGTCGTAGAAACCAATTGACTATCAGATTTTCCAATCGCAGCTAATAAAGCTCGTGTACACAAGCCATATATCCGATACACGCCGAACTAAGTTCTCCCTTCATCCACTATTGATTAGTACCTTTCGGGCATCCGTTGTGTTTTGTATTTCTGTGATAGCGACGGTTCAGAGTCTTGGTGTGAATGACTGAAGAGTTCCAAAAGAAAGCTTAAAGCACAAGTAACAACAGATCTGACGATGGGAATGTGAGCTTATATGCACATATATCTTGGTTTATGATAGGAGCATTAAAACATCAAGAATCCGTGTCTGGGATCACAACCGTGATCGTTGGTTGTTCTTTTTGGGTTAGACACTCCCAAACTACAGAACGACGGCGCTTGAAGCGCTATATGATATATTTTTGGTCAAAACCACGTACCAAATGCACAGAGTCTCGGAAGCATACGACCGTTTTTGCGGTCAATCGGAGGGCTCAACTGAGCAAACGAATCGATAGTAAAATATCAGCACGCATGCCTGGTTGGCGAAAATGACTGCAAAACCCCTATAATGCTCTCGGGACTCTCTGCCCATTCATGTACATATTTCAGATTATATATATATATAACTAAGGGTAATGCTTATATGCTCACAAACCGATCCTTGACCCCTTGGAAAACAGGTATGCATAAGGGTGATATATCTATTTTTATTGACCATTTTATTATCACTCAAGCTGATGGAACATTTCCGATCTAAATTCCAAGCCAACAATCCGAACCCTATGGAGAGTTTTTCAATATTAGCACTGAAAAGAGACGAAATTATGAATTGGGTTACAAATTGGTTCCAAATTCTAGTACCAATGATGCGTTTTGAAACGCAATCCTGAATTCAAAGAACAAATTGAAAAGTTCCCGAACTTTTGCTACTTCTAAACGTGTCTACCGATATAACCATACCTACAGATTACAGGACCCAAAAGGAACAGAATCATGGCCGTCGTTGAACGTGAATGAATAATTACTTAAAACCTTTAATCAGCATGAGGCTGGACTAACCGTATGCACAGACACGTACAGGTCATCCATTCCACATAGATCACCAACCTGATTCGGTCACAGTGTCCGCTGTTGTTAGATGGTTTCGGGATCTAGAACTGGAAGAATTCGCGAATGTCATAGTCACTCGCGGACCCTAACCAAATTTGTGCATATAACAATGGTCTGTAACCTCGCTGCTTCAATACGGTGACTGCCAAACATTTCCAAATTCCTTCCTACATCTAGTTCTCAGGATTTCGTCCACCCATGAGCATTTTAAATGACACATTAAAGTCATTAACTTTTCTGTTATCGATTTAAGAATAGCAAGTACCAAATCTGGGTAATCTGCGCGTTGTTCTCCAGTCTCCAACCCGTTCGGTTTTTAATCCCTCCTCTTGTTTTTCTTATCCAGGCAGATCATTGATTAGGTTTCTGTAGAATTATTTATTTGTTTTTTGCTTCATCAGTTGCCTAGAAGCATTCAGAATAGATGGGCGTAATCCTTCACACCGAACTGTTTTGATTTCTGGCGCATTCTAACTGAATTCGGGAAGCCCTTAAAGCTCAGCTGATTTGTTTTTACACATGGATCTTGGTAATCTGCGAAGCACAATACCATATGTTGTAATGCAACTTAGGTGGTTAATTTTGGTTGCATTATTTGTGAATAAAGACTGTCATCCCACGGTAGATTTGTATCCGAATGCTCGTCTGCACACGACAATTCAGGCGCAGATGCAGTTGATCATGTGATGCGGAATGGAGGGAAGAATCAAACTGAACAGATATACTTAATAGCGAAAATTCATTGGGTGATCTTCAACCTCATGCTGATCAATAATTCGTTCTACAGATTTCCTCAGCTTTCAACCGCGAAAAGCAATGATATTCCAAAGAAATTGTAACTTAAAACCCCCGAACGCTTCGGTAAATGGAACAATTTACATATGTATAGCTCACAATGACCAGAAGGCGTGTGTTCTACTACTGTGCCGCTGTCGCCCGTTCAGGCTAATCAGAAGTCTGTTCACCTGCCGTACTGAAGAGGAGCTTAGGGACATTAATTCCATACAATACTCACGAGTAACTGTGAGCTATATATATCTTTGCCAAATACGAAACAGTCTAGTGGAGACGTACCTATATTGTGTAGGAGATCTGATTCGGCGTCAGAGATTGTACTAGAGTTAACGGGACATGTGCCGTGTCTCCCTTCATGGCTGTTGGGCACAAGTGGCTATGATTAAGGACATCTGAAAGAGATTGCCCGATTAAAGTTCTTAGTAGCCTGTACGAGGGCTGTTACCTCGGCGTTTACACACACACCTTCCAGTTGGAAGGCCTGAGTTCAGATCCGGGGTGCGACTGAGGATATGCATCACTGAAGAGTTCAAACAGGAGTCAAAATCGAGTCTGGGGCCTCCCGGGCGTAAGGCTGACCGAATGCCTTGAGATTAATGCGTTAATGGTGGTGCTCGAATGGCAGTCAGTCAAACAGTACAAAGAAATTCCATTATTGGGTCTCCCCATCATAAGTTCAGCAAAATTCCATCTAGGCTGTAGGTTCTAAATGCAAACTAAAGCGAATTGAGTACAAGGTTACGCTTTGTTGTCGTTTATCTCCCCGCGTGTATATGGGTGTGTGTCTGTACTAGTTCTCAGCCTTCAGCAGTATTTTATACGACCTGGTCGAATGAAGTCATTTTTATCGAACATTCCTCAAGCCGAAAACCAAATTAATCTAACCTGCTTCTAAACGACTGATTTGTTTCTCGTTTATTGTGACAGCCAATACTAGTTAATAAACTACAAGTTCTATCCATCTTAAACAGTTCAAAAGCAATTTTGCTTAACTTAATAGAGTTGATCGGTCAATTTCAAATGCGCTACACGCCCCGCATGAAACTGAATAGACGCTACTACAGCCATAAATTAGTGTAGCCCGGGTGTGTACTAATTCACTGATAAAATTAAGTTCAATTGCGAAGTCCATTGTTTGAGTCACTAACTCTATACCGATCAGAATGTTTGTCCAAGAATCTGAAATGGATCCAAAGCGACTTCAAAATTTCCGGCAATCACTGCGGACCAACACAGTGGGGAATTAGTACATCCAGGTGAAAGCGCTATCAGTCAAGCGAAAGTGAATTTACCCGTAGGGTAGTGAACTCAGGACTGAAAATCTTCACCCCTTTGTTTTACTTAAATTTTCTGGATCATCACCCAACTTGAAAGATAGCCTGACGATCAAACTAACGGTCTTAGGATGTGTTACCGACCAAAGCAAGTCACCTATCTGCGGATGAGGCACATTACTAATCGCTTGACCTCAATCAGTCGTTCAAGGCAAAGCAGCTCCGTTACATAGATTGCTTTTCGTGGACAAGTTTTCAGCGAAGCATTTCAGCGATAATCTCCCGTCGATTGCAGTTCGTTAGATAAATATCCACTTTATTGATGCATTATTAACAAACGAAAAAATATTTACGCGTCATACATCTACTAATTTAGCTGTCAAATTGAACGGCCTACAGTCTAGGACAGCAGTGCCTTAGTATTTTCAGTGTTTCACTATCACTCACGTGTTCGTGTTTGAAACTCAAACCACCTCGATAAAATAACATTTCATTGTCTTCGAACTCCTTCCCACGACTGGTGATGTGTGACAATAATGGTAGATTCCTCATTGGGAATGTCTGATTTGTGAATGACTTTATGAGTAGCGCTGTTCATTCTGGTGTTCTGGAACACTCTGCCCACGCATATTCCAGGTCATCTTTCTATTTCATCTGATGGTGCCTGCATGATACCAAATCCGCTTTCCCAAAACGTTTTGGCATCACACACTCCCTCTTATCTCGCAGGTTATAATTTTACTAGAACCATTCCTACCTAGCCTGAGACTAAACAGTGTTCAACAATCTCTGATATAAATAATCTAAAGGAAGAATGAGGATTGGGACTGTAGATTTGGGTCACAATACTTGTACATGCCATCAAGATAAGCGGGTGTGTTTCGTCTAAGCTACCTAATACGAACTGATGGATTTCCAGATGCGCACGGTTCGATGAAGTCTGGTTCGGAAGTCTAGATTTCTAACTTCAGTAAACACTTTCCTTGCGAAGAAGAAAGGGCTAGAAAAAAATAAAACTTAATCATCTAGGACTGACACGAACAATTACGGTGAGTTGTTATTCACGGTACATCAATGTTTTGCAATCTATAAAATTAGGTTAGACGCGCGAAAAATGTGTGACTATTACCTCAGACCGTTGAACGATGTGATAATGAAAAGCAAAGCAATAAAAGTCTTTGAAACTCTTAAAAATATAAAAATTCAATGAGGTCACGAATAATTATGAGAAAAAATTCTCGATTACAATGAGTAACATTTTTCAAGGTGAGTTTACGATCAACCAGGGATGACCTTGAAAAGCGTCACCTATGTTTTGACGTGTATCCTGTAGACTGTTTTGGTCGTGTAATTGTCGATTCTTCTGATTCGTTTATTGGGTTTCGATTCACGTCAGATTTTCAATTTCCCTAGTTTTCAAATAGATCACGTTTGATGATTGTTGTCCCAATGGGTGGTCCAATATTAACCGAATTATCTGCTTATTAGGATGATAACCGACTGAGCTCTACTTTTGTACTTCAGGCGTTTGCAAAAGGACACCGTAAAATGCATCGTTTTTTTTACACGCCAGATAAAATCTTGTACAGATTACTCATAAATTCCAACGGTACACGAACCATGAAAGTCATGTACAGAGAACCAGCAGATTGATTTCAAGGGTGGATATTAACCTTCAAAAGACAAATATATTTTTGATATAATTATTTAATAAATTCGCCTAAAATATAACCAAAAGCTTTTGACAGTCCCGTCTCCGGCAATTCGGTAACAGACCTCCAACCCGTGAAAATGATTTCGGATGATGGCATCCACTTTTGGAATCAGTACGCAAATAGAACTTCTAATCCATTTTACATCTTATTCCTCGTGGCACCTCGAAATATTCGGAAGTTAAACAAACGGAAGAAGCCACAGAAGCCAGACATATCCAGCGATGGTGACTTTAAACAGTGGTGAGTCTGATGTATTTACCATCTGAGACTTCGTTCGATATAACAGTACAGAGTTGGGCATCTTCGGATTTAAAATTCGAATGACATTGACCACATCTTACATGAAAGAGAACAACACAAAAAGGATAAGTTTCTTATTGTTAAGGCATTGAGCCTCTCGGTAAATCTGGCCCCGAATGTTCGAATAAACAAATAGCACTATAAATGGGCTACCGCGCTTTATCCAAAGTTGAATTGTTTACCAATCATCTTTGTTACATGCTCCAATAAGTTTGTACAGGCGCTGCGGCTGCTTTGACCAGTCTGCTACCACCGAGTGCTTCAGATATGGAATAAACAAAATGGTGATGCGGACAAACACTAACCGGGCTGGAGATGATGGCGTTAGTGCGAGCAACAACTTATGACTCGAACTGGTTGCCTTACAGAATTCCTTCGAGCAATTTTCTGACACGAGCAGAAGTCACAGAGCACCTAATCCTATTGGTTGAGATCTAGTGGGGAGTACAGATAGCCGGATCGGTTCAGTAAGTTCCAAACGGAACCATATGTCAAACTAACTAAGAAAGTTTCACTCAGAATCCTACTATCATGTAAACAGCAAAACTACCGCATATGCCCAATCTTCTAATAGTTCACCTTACCCTGACCTACTTCCAGTTTAAAAGTACCATCTGAGCGCCCCACTGAGCAGAATTATGTAACCTAACTTTTTATTTGTCCATTGTCAGCTGACTGAAAGATCAATAGTAACTCCGTTCATTTTGTTAATCGTCATTCGTCCGAACGGATCAATAGAAACGGATGCCGCACAGTAGCTTGAAATGCAAACGACTCTTCTTATGCGAAAGACTCTGGTGTATGCATAAAGAGGCATTAGAACGCAAATGGTTATATCCAGTGCCTGAGTAAACCTAGATATGGCAACACCTCATGGAATGGGTCGGTTGATAAAGTGAGCCAAAGCGTCATAAGAAAATCGCGCATCGTTACCTTGTTGAATTAGCTGATAGACTATTTACTCGATGAACGTACACCAATTCAGCCTGATATGCAGATTCACTCTGAGCTGAAGCAAGCATGAAGCCAATATAGCCCATAGATACTGGAGATTGTTACAAAGCATGGCTGTCCGTTTTTTGGACTACACTGTTCAAGTACAAACTCCATCAACCTAACACTCGGGAGGTGCCAGAGTTTAGTTTCTCTCTCAGTCTGGCCTCATCAGCGGTCCACATTCATCGTCGCACTCGGTGTCCTAACCCCGACCTTTCAACCTGAAAGAAAAAACAAATTTGATCCAGTAAATCCGATCAGCCCGAAAAGGCAGAGCAGCGTAGTAGTAATACACAAGCATCCCAGTGCAAAAAGGCTAGGATTCAAACCCTGGATGCTTGATGCATATACACCATTGATGAGCTCTAATGATACCGAAACTCCAGTTCCACACTGATCACAGGATCCGAGGTTTGTGCGCTGGCAGTGTAGTCTGAAAAGCAGCCAGTTAAAGAAAAAATAAAATTTACGTGGAGTGAAAGACACGATGACATATCTAAGTTTTCAGCCAAGTTACCAAATCAATGGGAGTAATTCTGTCCCAATGGGCTAAATGTGCTTTCTTTCAAATTGAGAAGGTCTAGATTGACTGATGTTGTGTATTACTCACTACTCATGGATGAGAAACAAATCGAGAAAGGAAAATTTCCCATTGCATCAGGATGAACACTGAAAATATGAGATCACATGGATTTTCAGTGTGAAAGCTTTCCTATTCCCTCTTATTGGCCACAATGTCAGTGTTTGAAAATCCATTTTCTGTTCACAAAAGAATACCGAACAAACTTGCACCCAATGACACTTTTGACTTGAAATTCACCGTTACTACCAAGTACTCCAATTCTATCGAAATTTCAGTGGATTCCACATTTATAAAGTTAAAGACATTAATATTAAATCTTGGCAATCAAGAGGGCTATGTATTTCCATTTTGACCACATCAGGTAGCGTCTTTATTTATCCCAGAAGCAGTTTGCTTATAACTCTATTGAAGAAATCATGTTCACCTAGTCGCGAATACAATGGTGGCAAATGGCTGGCTCTTGGAATAAAAGGTTACAACAGTCCACAATAAAAACGAGGATGATCTCGAAAAGTAGAATTTAACCAATGCTAAGTATACTGAATTTTTAATAATATACGCATCAACTAGTTTATTAGATGTTAGTTTTGCAAAATGTCTTCAGGCGGCCAAGTAACGAGTGTTTTTGACTGACTTGACCCTAGCAAATTC
The DNA here is from genome assembly GCA_008360955.1 of Fasciolopsis buskii. Lineage (NCBI taxonomy): Eukaryota > Metazoa > Platyhelminthes > Trematoda > Plagiorchiida > Fasciolidae > Fasciolopsis > Fasciolopsis buskii. The sequence continues at coordinate 219,682 of LUCM01007073.1, forward strand.
ACATTTCGAACTGTGCTACTTTGATGTTTATCAGCAGACAATTAAGTGCGATTACCAACAAAATTACGAGGAAACCGATGCCAATCACCTTATACTCGGGGTCAGCTCGCTCCACCGAGGGACGGTCAGTTATTCACCTACCAAAATGGAATACTCCAACGATCGCTGTTGGCACAATCAGATCCGACATGAGTGAACACCTGGCCACTACGACCTCGCGCTTTCAACTTAGTGTATGGAACTCCTACACAGTATATCTTTGTTAGTAGCACAAAAAGTGAAAGCAAGCAAGAGTCATCTCTAATTGAGCCGTCAAATTACAAGCGGTTAGCAGAACAGGTGCGGAGATCATAGAATTCTCAAAAGTTACCCAACTCGCTCATTCCGAGAATTACAATCAAACCTTAAAGGGAAGGGGCTGTTTAACATTTTTTACGGCAACGAGAAAATAACTGTACAGATGATTGATTAGTACTATCCTGTGGTTGTTAGAGGTCAGCCCAGGGCTTCAACTTGAAGTCGACAGAAATGGGACCATCTGTAAATAACAGAATATTAAAAACGATGTCATCCTCACGCTAGGTGAGTCAAAGAATACCATACTAGCAAAAGAGCCTTCGTCAAAGAATGGTGTCTTTCAGAACAACATCTGTTCAGTGGACAACTGAACTGAACCGATTATGATGAACGGGCTAAACTTTTCGCGTTCAGTACAAAATAGGCCAGCTTACCACCGCTTGAAGCAAAAATGCATAGCAGCTTGTTCTGCCGTACATACTTTAATAATTTACAAAAACCAAAGAAGCCTTTTCCAGGCAGCACAATAAAAGCGGCATAAAACAATTCATAACTGTGTCTTCTATTTAAAAAGATATCCATGTTAAATCAGGTGTTCATGATCTCGTCCATAGTTCTGTTTACAGGGAAGCAGTCATTTTAGACACGACTCTTGTGCTCTGATTGAAGTGGCTTGCAATCAGCTCCGACATTCTTCCACAACAGCAATTTTCAGTTGATTTTGGCTGCTTGGGCAATATTTTGAACGCCTAATGTGACATGAAAAACTTTTTACAGAAAAAAACATGTAGAACACCAATGGTCATTTTGTTGTACAACGCAAGGGAACAGAACGGCGCCTGCCTTGATATCGCCCGGTACTCAGTCAATGGATTGTAACTCTAATCAGAAAGACAAAGCTTTACCGATAAAAGTCAATGAAAACTTTCAGCCTTTGTAAGTGAAACGCCAAATAATAGTATTTGGACGGATTTCAGTTTGCTGGTTCACTTTTGTGCATAGGTTATATCGTACAGTAATTTGGTCCTGTAAAGGTGATCAAATATATGATCACTACAAGACCACATGCAAAGTACTTCAGACTCAAATTGTACATTTTGCTCACCACGATTCTTTTATATCCTTGCTTTGCAGCTAATATGATACTCGATGTGGTTATTTGTTCTAATCTGAACATGATTCCTGCAACGTTTAACAAAGAATAAAATACCCCGAATTGCCGTGAGCCCATTCGATCACTCCAATACCACATGTGATATAAGTGCGTTGCCAACCTCTGCCGGCCGACTAAAATACTTTTTGACCTCAACGCTGCTGAGTTTCTGTCTTAGGAGAATGACTGAATGGGGCAGCATTTTAGTTGATGCGGACAAACCCTAAAAGACTGGTGTATCCGGTTCAAGTGGGAGCAACCTATCCGGTTCGGCTACCCGGATGTACTTAGGCGACCGTAAAAGTGAACTCAGCGACAACCCCGCTCACTCAGGTTCACTGAGGCTTATCTACGCCTTGGCCTTCCAAGGGACACGTTATTTCCTTTCGACCACGCGATGTGGAAATGTTCCTTGTCAATGAGACAACTGGTGTGGCAAAGGTAAGTGACCAGGATTCTGTTTCAGTTTAATGTTTCCTTGTTTTTCTTTATTAGTTAGAAAATTGGTGACCTCGTGGCAGCGGGGATCAAGAAGATAAGGTCGTGGCCTTTAGATATGAAATCCGTGGGTTCGAAATCTCCCATCGCCGGCCAACTTCCCCACTTGGCATCTCTCTACTGCCCACGGCCCCCGCCCCGAAAGGTGATGTACATCGTTATTTCAATAATAAAGAAAGTAAAATGATAGACTAATCGGTTGGTGCTACAGGGTTTCGTACCACATTAAACGTCCTTTTGTTATGTTTACTGTATATAATAAAGGAAATTATATAGTGAAGTCTAATCTACACCAGTGGTGGGGTGATTTCCGAAAAACAGCACTGAAATGGGAAACCGTAATGCGGGTGTGAGAAATTCTAAGTTTGCCTTGAGAACAAGCGTCCTCCGGTGCATTTCATTGGCCATTTATGGACATCAGCTATCATCACATGATTGTCTTCTCACACTCTGTGAAACGAACTAGGAAAAACCTCACTCGTACTGCATATGCACACTGAATGAAAGTCAATGCATTATAGTGCTCTGTAATTCGGTGCAAGACATTTGAGAGGTGCGGAAACCGATAAACCCGAGTACCAGACCGTTATTGTGGACGTATCTGAGCGGCTTGGTTATAAGTCAGTGAATAATATAAATATTTGATAAATAGTCACAACAGCGAAACTGGAATAAATGCGAATAAATGGTCTGACCGAACTAAGAGATTAGCTCCGTTATATATCAGTCTTGTTATTCACAAGCGCATTAATTTCTTTGGTTTATCCATTCCGTTAGTGCACACTACTCGTTTCGGTTAACTACATGAAAGCGTTAACGATATATTGTACGAATGTTTAGTTGTGAAGCGCGTTATTTATAAAGAAGACAAGGAATATGGATGATTAAGATCAACGACACGTTTAATTCCACTGCAGGTATATAATCGTAATCGGCCGACGATAGATTAGTGGCTGATCTTGTGGTATGGCTTCCAGAGATCTAGAGAAACAATGACTACTCTATGTTTCGAATTAGGTCGATGTGTGAGTCCAACTTAATTCGAGTGCCGTCTACGTATTGCCTGCACAGTACCTGTTGCCCCCGACTCCGCCTCTCTTACACTAGTTTCCTGAGGGTGGACAGAACAGCATGTAAATAACCTGAAGCTATGGAACATTATGTTGAAGCCCTGACATCTCACTTCTTTTTTCCCCCAAATCATCTGGAAGACCCAGCTATTCCGTAGCACAGATGTTCAAGGGAACCACTACACAACCCACGTTAATCAGCAAGGTTAAATTCACCGCAATGCCATCCATGTAGGTGTCGAGGTAGACACAGGGCTATCCGCCGTCGATCAGCTTCCGCGGATTTAACAGTCTTAGCCCATTAGTTAATTTGTTTCCCAAACTGGACATGCTGAAAGTGGTTTTTCGGATCGAGATAATTCAGTAGCTTATGGGAAATGGAAATTCACGATCTGCACTCGATTTTCAGGGAAATATTGCTTCTTTGTGGTCCGACTACTAGAAAATTTGATAGTAACTCCTTAAAAATTTCGATGGTGCTATTTAGAGGCACGCCAAAGAGAGCGAGCCCATCATATATATAATATATATATATATAACCAAAAAGAAGGCCGCGGGTAGTTTGCCGTAGTGGCGAGTACTCGGAGGGTTCTCGCTTGGGATTGGTTATCCCCTTAAAATAGTGCAACAGTCCACTGGTGACTCTGTGACATGCGAAGCTTGCCAACAAAATATGGTCATGTCCACCACTTGTATTTGGCTGAGTTACTAAAACGAGGCGAGTAATTTATTCGACTGACTGTTGGCTGCTCCTATTTAAAACTACTATCCTGAAAGTTCTACCTTGCTTGAAGAATGGCATTACACTTTCGGATGAAAAATCGCACTCTGTAGAACAGCACAGTGGCTCACAACCGAAGCAAGTCCCTGAGAGCGATCTTTTTGTATTATAGAGACGTACGTAAGACAACATTCGCGCACAGTTCACGCGGGTTTATTATGCTAAAGCCACATTTTTTGAACTGACCCACGCACATACTTACACTCATCGCTATCCGCATCCGACTGTGCTTGTAGCTGTCCCTTTGAAAAAAATTCGGCCCCCGTTGTCTCGCGCTTTCTTTCTTCTACCTTCCAAACTGCTTTGTTCATCTTCTTTCTCAACGACCTTTTAAAATGACCGCAGTTAATGTGTCAACGTGGATGTTTGTAGTACGACTAAAATGTTTAGTGAGTCTGCTGGAGGTGCTAGCCATCAGCGTGTGCTGTGTCCGAAGAACTCCCATCTAGGACTCCAGATTTATCGTGCTATTGACGCTACCATCCAGTTCTTCCATATAACTCCATTTGTGATTGTCTAGGACCCCTAAAGCTAAAGCAGCCATTTCTGGTCACTCTGACGTATACGTAGGCTTCAGTGACAGGGATGAGCCCGTGGTACTTGACTAGATCTCGGTTGACAGTCAGCTTTCCATTGTTAGACTTGGAGGTTCGTGCAAATGTGGCAGTCGTCTCGATAGACGCGAGGTCTTATCTGTCACCGACTGCGTCTCTACAGATTGTAGCCCATATGCAAACCACGATACATTATACCAAATGTTTCATTCTTTTGCACAAAGCAAGCCGGACTGATGCAGCAAATTTTCTGGGAGATATACAAGTCAGACTAGGTTAGCCGCCTTTGAACGAGTTGTACCTAAAAAGCCAGCTTGGTCCAGTTTGGCCTAGTATTAAAATCATATTCTTTCACATCATTACGGTCTGCAGAACCTGGTAAGACACCCAGCGTCCTCTCGCCCTCTCTCTCTCTCTCTGAGTCTGCTGTTGACTCAGATTGACCTCATCCCAGTTAGCTACCAATGGCAAGGCCTCGTGCAGAACTGCTGGTAGCACTGAAGTACTTCCGTCTTCTCGGACCAAGCCTTAGACTGCATTCTACCTTCCATGTTCTTCAGTGGGTGTTCCAAACGCACGACATGGAGTTGGAGAAACTGTGACAAGCTGTTTGATCCGACTGAAAAGCTAGAACCCACGCCACCTGATTACAACAATTACTATTCACTTTCCAAGAATACCTTTAAATCTGTTTGATCTGCGTTGTGAGCTGACCCGGAGAGCTGAGACACCCTGGACTTAAGTGAAGTCCTTGGGCATTCTTGGGCCAAACCAGTCCATCTCAAATTTTCTCCTAGACTATGTCGATGACATCGCCTAGCTGAGCGAAAATCCACAGACAGTTCAACGTGATTTGAGTTGTTTGGCGTTTGAGGTGCTTCGAATCTTCAAAGTAAATGGTCTTTCACCGAAATTACTTGATGGATTTAAGTACCTCAAGAGGTGGGTTAGGTCTGAGTTGGCTTTGAACATGAGGTCGCCTTACCCAATAACGGAACCCAAACACATTTCGCGAAGCTGAACTACCTATGGTGCCGCCATGACGTCCAGTTTTACCTCAAGGGATGAGTGTACAAAGGCGCTGCCCTTAGAGTCTACCTTCCTAGTTACGAGACATGACTCCTTTGCGTGCTTAGTGGATTACGGTTCTCTGTCACCGGTGTCTCCGATGCGTAGCGAGAACCTCAGGTAAGTAACTAATAGGTGTGCGGTAGTGCGTTTGACACAGAGAGTCATCCCGCTGTCAGTGGGGTTAACATGTGTTGCACATACCTAATCGTCGCATATCTCCTAGTGCACTTCTGGCATGTGCCTAGAAAGCCTGTAGAGGGTGTCGGTTACATGATGTTGTTGCTGATGGTGATATGCGCGATCCCGCATCATGTCAAAACATGTGGTTTCTATGGGAACGTCAATCAACCGTGCATGCCTAATGACTGACTGACTATCTGCGACAATGTTTACTATCAGTTCATCGTGATTAAAACTTGCATATACAAACTGAACAACATGCACGGGACCGGTTGTCAAATTTGACATGTTCGACACAGTTAGTGAGCTCCACTCTTCGTCAAAAAGGCAGCTTTGATTTTGCAGCAAGACAAAAAACGATCAGTCTGCACCAGGCAAATAAATGACGCTGATTTTGTTTGCGTTATCGATCTGTGCCGAATATGGGATGGTATCACCCGACGTTAATATTGATCCGATATCGGTAGCATTCCATGGCCTTAATAGACTACTTATTTCGATCTTTCTCGCGTAAGCTGCTTACTTGTTTTGATAGTAAACTTCCCCAATCCAGACAACAGCTCTTTCTTCATATGGATAACAGCGAGTTAGTAAATAAGTGTTTACAGTGTAACATCTACACAGCACACGTGGTCCCACATACACACACACACACATGCACATACGCATGCAGTAGCAGAGACCGCGTATGCAGGTACCCAAAACAAATTCGGTTCATATAGCCTATGAATGTGTTCATCTTGGTGTGACTGTTATTGGCCCGCAGCCAGAATTTGCAGGGATGTTCGTAACAATTTCACTTGCCGTTAACTTGTAGTTATACTTCCACGATTAATTAGGCTGTCATAGTTAATTTTCTTCCCTGTTCCAGTTCATTCGGGTCCAACACATATTCACACGATAATTCGTCGTGTGCTTCAAAAGATTAAAGTCAGAATTCTCATTCATGTGAACGACCGATCGATTGAATATAGCCGAACACAAGGAATTTCCATTCTTATGGCATAATTAACTGCACAGGCAGCTATGTAACAACTTGTTGCCATTGGTGATCTAAGCATTTTATAGCCCCGAGGGAACCACCGAATCGAATCAGGTAACACTGACTTAGAACTAAATAATGCCTCGTCGATGGCAGAATTGCTAATGATCTTCACCGGTAATGCATTCCCAATATACAGTTACACACCCAATTAAAAATCACCCAATGGGATGGTAAAGCCACAGTTTATTTTATTCGGAATATGCTGGGAACAGAAATTGAAGCGCAACCAAATTGTAGTACGAACAAAAATACCGAAGGGAAATGACTGTTTGTTGCCAAATACGAGGAACAGGCAGTGATTCAGCGCGAAAACGGTACACTCGAGTGAAATGATAGCCTGGTAGCACAAAATATTGCACCTCAATAGAGTGGACTAACGCTGGTGATTAGAAAAATCGTAGTAAAGTAAAACAGCAGCCTCCTGGTAGAGTACCGTTGCTAACACCTAACGCTTATTCACCGGGTGCTGCGTTTTTTTCGTGTGATGAAATAAAGGAAGAATTCACCCATTGTTGACTGACTACCGATATTTGTGAACCGGACACTTGTATGTAATTCTAGTGATGCTTGATTCTTTTAGTACATATATATATATATATGTGCACTTTCTAACCTTGGTAAACTTTTGTGAATCCAGTCATTTCATCTATTTCTTTCATATAAAACAGTCTGATTTACTGGCCCGGTTGCAAGCATTCAAGAGTTGCCACCGCAAGTGGGGATGTACCGTCTCATACACAATAGATCAAAACAATGAATTGTTTGTATTTGTACATACAAGGCATTTCCCACGTAGTTTACTTTCTCATTGAGACGGACAGTGCCTCAATGCACTTGACGTTCATATCAGTTAACAAAAGCCATCTGAAGCGAGAAACTGTGTTATCCATGAGTAGCACCAGTAGATTACATCAGTACTTGTCGATAGAGGGGATTGATTTTCTGGTGGTATGAAAGACTGAACTGCCGAAAGAGACAAGAGTTCAAGTGGATAATGAGCAAGAATCTGGAGCTACTGTGACAACAATCAGGATCTATCTTGACTTGATAAATATTTCTGTAACTCAGAGTAATCTAACGATGTGAATTCCGTTTGATTGGGATCTCAGAATGACATCGAGATCTGTGATTCAACAGAGGGCTGGATACTACCCGGTTGCTCAGACCGAAGCAGTAGGTTGACTTGGAGAACCCTACCCTAGCCTTCCACCAAGCTGTCTAACCTACAAAGAAACAGGACTATCTGAGGATCACGTAACCTGGTGATTGTTTGCACTGTTCATAAACACCTTGGGTGCATAGTATGTCCCTCGCCTACAGATACCGCTGAGCAGACAACCGTGTGTTCCATACGAAGCACGTGGTTGGATTGGAATGATCGCAAAAGATCTGTCAACCCGGTGGAGGGCGCCGATCATTCGCCTTCTTCCTCACGCCTTAGTGTGAACACCTTTGCCACGAGAAGACAGTGCTTGGAACTTCCTCCGTAGGAGCTATGTGAGACGTAAGTCATTTGGGAGCATTAGGGGAGACTTTCAAGACGAGTGGTCCACTGGGAACCTGGGACCCACTCCCGACCACGCCAAGGCCTCTGGAGTCGGAAATAAGGCCTGTTCAACTTCATCCTGGTTCTTTCGCTAAATGAGAAAGTTCCACGCTTTAAACTGTGAAGTCGCGAAATTGTGGTTTAACTATATCCAACCGCATGCAGATATCTCCAACACGCCGCATAAATTTCTTGTTTTTCGTAGCCGATTTAAAATGTTGGGTAAAATATGAATTTTCCCCGACAAGTATCTTATTCATGCACTGAATCCTTGACATTTTCCGTTTCCATTTTTCTTCTTGATCCAAACAATTCATTGTATCTTTCCTCGGCGTACCAGTTTTGCTGACGCCAGCTGGCATCGCGTTGTTTTGATACGGTTTGCTCAGTTCTATCCAGACGTTTGGAATTTATCGATCGCCCCGCATGCAGTTTCAGTGACATCCTAAGTCATAATGGATTGTTCACCAACGCTCTCATATGGGTGGGCGTTAGTACACAAAATTTAACGCAGTTTTTGCACTTTCCAACGCTGAGGTTCATGATGAGAGAGACAGAGAGTTATTAATCATGTTTGCATATTCATGACTATTCACGTAATTCAGAAGGCAGAGCCTCGTGTAGCTGATGAGGTGTGTTAATTTTGCCCTCTTTGATGAGTCATCGACCGAGCACGGCAAACAAACACGACCTTAGCATGAAAGTTCGTGTCGAATCGTTCCCACGACATTGTTAAAATGTTAGCACAATAGCTTGTGGGTACATGATTAATGTTGATCGGTCTGAAAATGTTGGTCACTCAGTTATACGAATCAGGAATTTTGGTTTGTTTTAAAACCACTAACGCAAATAAGCATTGCTGATTGTACCATGTTGAAGCATGTCAGTTTATACAGTCATTTTTCGTGCTTATGAAAGCATCAAGACCTGATAGCGCATGATATGTCTAGATGACACATATGTGCAAGATACAAACGGGATTCACTTCCGCGCCGCGGTTTCGGTGTAGGCACCATGTTCACAAAACAAAATTGACCGGATTAAAAATGCCCGAGGGGTTTTATTTTCCTGTAGGCGCGGTGAGCCGTGGTCTCAACGGGAGGTTTTCGTCAACACACTGATTCCCAAACAACAGAATCCACTTCTGTGAACCGTCGACATCGCGCAGCTTTGACTATCCACTTTAGTGAACCCAGCTACCGTTCTGTATGCGCCGGTTACATTGTCCGAAAACCGACTGGGATGTTTATTACAACGATAGTATTTGCTTTCACTAAGGCAACTGAACTGTGGGGGCAGAAAATTTTGTATGCTTCATCTTTTGACCAACACTAAATACCACGGGTCTCCTCGACAGAGTGCTTTGCAGCATCGTAATATCACGTTCCTCGACCTGTGAAGTCGTCTTCATCGACAAAATGTTCGGCTAGTTGGCTTGAATTGTTTGTAGATCAGAACGCTGCCTACCGAGTGTCCGAATGTTCCCTGCAGCAGTCCTAGCTTTTTCCCCGAAGGATAAAACAGAAAGAATTCCTATTTCAACGTTCCATTGACAGGGGAGACGATATAGAAACCCGATTGCAAAGGCTATTGAATGACAGCTGTGAAAAAAGGACTCGCGCGTAAAAAAAGACCAAATGACTGAAATTTGTGTAAACAGTAACAGTGGAAATTATAAAACCGACGGGCCCGGCAGATTTGATTGACTGCATTTTCCCCGTCATCCTTCACGTGATCCTAAATCCTACAACCGAAGATCAAAGAAATCTGGCCCAAAATTATTAGCCTAAGGAAAACTGACCCATGCTACGTCCCACAGTTTGTCTGCTTCGAAACACTGATGTTTCTTGATAAGGCTATAACGAAATCGATGCTTCGAATAACTATCGACTGTAGTCGCCAGTAGGAGTAAAAATATTTGTGATCAAAGAGAGCAAAAAACCACAATATCTGAAGGCCGTTGGCATTTATTCATAAGTCATTCGTTTATAATGTTAGTTTTACAGAAACACCGTTAGCGGAATAACCGAGGGCTAACGACGGTCACCTGCTTTTTTCCCACTGGGATTGGCACGATCTCCCCTAGCACTCAGTGGCAGTGGACGACACCTGAGCTATACCTAACTGTTACATGATTTGCACGTGAACCCATCACAAGAAAACAAGATCACAACCGGATCAGTGTTAGCTCACATGTGTTTGCATGGCAACGTAAGTTTAGTTGTCGTGTTTAGAATCTATGGCATAGCTCTATAGGCCGGCGTTGGTTGGGCAGTACTTATCGTCAGAAGACTTGGATATGGACCACCAACAACAAATTTCCTATTTTTCCAACCTAGTTCGGCCTCAGCCGTCTTTCTGAAATACTGTCTTTTAACAGTCGAAAAACCGTCGCCCTTAAAAGTGTCGATATAGCAAAACCTGCTATCTTATTAGACATTTCAACGTATTACAAAAAATCGCTCCATCGATAAAGGGGACTGAGCAAAATATCAAAATATACGATGTCTGTTTCTACTCCATTCAACACTGAAAACCACCAGCATTTAAACGATAGCCGTCGCTTAAGATCTTTTAGCTGTAAGTTTTTTCTATTTCAGATTTAAGACTAGTTATGTTATGGCCCAGGTACAGGAAAGGGAAAGTTACCCTAAATAGAGGGAACCTCTTGCATTTCGGTTGAAAGAATCTAAAAGTGTGTTTGATATGCTATCTTGTGACTGTCATGGCAGGAATCAATAACCACATTCTAAGTGTGCTGGCCTTGCAGCCATTCTTTACCATTCTTCTTTTTATTTCATTTTCATGTCAAAATTACCGGGAAAGTGAAGAAAGCCATTCGGAATTTCGTAAAGTGATAGTTTCGTTTTACAACATTTTCCATTTGATTGTTTGCTGTGAAATCACATACGATAAATCAGGCCAAATTGTATCGCGGATATGCAAATGTGCTGGCGTATACCCTGTGTCATGTTTCACACGTTTGCGAGGGAGATAGCAAAAAACCAGTCTGGGGCTAAATACGAGCAGTTGCGATATGCTCCAAAAACACGGTAACCAACGCTAAATTGCATTAGTTCTGGACTACAAGAAATTCAGAAAAAATCTTTCCAAGTCTTTTATGTTTTCTGTCCTGTGTTTAGCCTAGGGATAATAGGACAAAACTGACAGAAGCACACGACTGGATCTACCGTTGTTGCTCTTCTTTCGCCATGCCTACCGGGTATTCTTCTGATAACGAAGCGCACAAGTATGACGACCATTAGACAGGAGAGTACGCGGTATGCACACCTGAAAAGAAGCAATAATCGTCAAATCAATTGTATGCTTCCGGGAGAATTTTGACCCTCAATCCGAGGAATCATCTTGTGTGATTCCCAGATGGCCCTATCATCCATTCACGCTCCTCACAATTTTAGTGAAATCCAAGTGAGTTTATTCATATCCCGGTAAAAAAGTGAGAGCAGGAAATAGTTGGAGAAAACCCTCTGATCGAAGCCGGTCGTAGCGTAATCATTTGTCCCGCCGAAAAGAAACAAGTGAATAAAAGTTAAAAATTTGGTTAGTTCTCCACACACACACACACACACGTACACACATACACATACACACACACACACATGGAACTCTTGGAGAAAGCATACATGCACGGGTGAGGGAAAATAGGCGAGACTAGAAAATATGTAGCTGTAGTTTTCTGAGGGGTTTCCATTGTCACGGCTTGACACCAACAGAGGGGATAACGAAGACAGTTTGGTTACCACGGGGGCTGTTTTTTTAGGAATATTTCCAATCAGCTTATTTTCCATTCTAAAAATATGACAACAGAAGATAACATCATACGTTGTGCCGTTTTTCACTTCGCCCTCTGACTCGTCTTGAGTTGGTTAGTTAAAAGCCATCATAAAGTGTTCTGGTGTGTCTTTTTCGTCTGAACCCAGTCTCCCGATTTCAGACACCTCGGTTCGTGTTTTCCGTTTTCCATCTCAATCTTTGTGATGTGCGTAGGAGCACCTATTTCTTTGCCGTCCTGTTGTGACATGTGAGCGAGCTTCGTCGCACTCTGAAAGTTTGACTTACCCGTGGGTTGAAAGTCACGTGGCTGATGAGGTACGTGTGCCATGTGGGAATAACGCTTACTGGCAATTTTGCGTGGGTTAAAATTAGGGCTGGAAATGTGTCTACCGTGCATCACGTTTGCACAAATAAATTGAACCGATTCTGGTGATAATTTTTAAGGTTGGTTATATAGACAAAATGTAAATGATGAGTCATTTGGCAATTTCCAAGTGCTAACAAGAGCGAATAAAACTATTTCATTGACTTGCTGGATGCTGGAACACCACAGTGCCCTGCGTGAGGCGATGAACCACTTCGAAACCCGCATTGCTTTCCCTAAATCAAGAATGACGCAGCAATGGTTGTCATCAATTTGGTCGTTGATTCGGTCGGCTCGGATGGCCCCATTTGGTATGCTTACGTCAAGCTGGGCAAAAAAAATAATCCACTTCACCGCTGCGCTAGTAAGTGGCCACGCGTCCCAGACTCAGACACTTACCGTAAAGTTGGGTGAAATTACATAGAACCTTTAGGCATGAAAACACCTTTTGAATACACATCTATTGCGTACATGTATTAATTTGTCCCGGATATGAACACTATGTCTCACAAATACTAACCCGCGCACACAGGCAGCGTTAGCCTTTGCTTCTGCCCAAGGGTGTTACCGATGTGCCCATTCGGACGTGAGATTACCACACGGGTTAGACACATCCCGTGGTCGAGACTAAACCCAAACGTGTCCGCTCTATAGCCGGCATGTAGACAAGCCTCAATGGACCTGAGCAAGCGGGCTTACCGGTGTGACGACTTTTCCGGTGGGAATGTTGGATAAAAAATGACATCGACCGAATAAAATACGCATCTCTTAGGCTAACCACGGGAGCGAAAGTCAAGCCGTTGTTTCGTCAACAAAACCAAAAAACCGACCAGGGTGACCACTGTTTCAACCTGGTCTTTAATCCAACAGTAAGAAGGTGGAACTCGTTGTATGTTGAAGTACAGTGGAAATGGATCACATGAGGGTCAACTGCTCACACTGGAACGGGTGTTGAAGCTCGCCTAGGCTTGTAGGTGGTTCAATTGCCGCTGTGATGGTGCCCGAGGCGTAGCAAAACAGAGCGTCAGTGTCCTCTCATCGAAAAGCTGGCAGAAATCGCTGAAAACCCAGTCACCATGCCCAGTGAACCATAGAACAAGTAGCACAAGGCTGTGGCATGAACAGTAGATCATTCGTGAAACTGGACGGTTTTTCCAATTTCCACGAGGCTAACGTCATGTAAGCTGGGCCACGAACCCGGGACGAACGACTGTGAGTCGAAAGCCTGAGACATTACACTACCAAGCCTGCCCTAAAGGCTTAATGAACTTCAAAACGTGGGGTTCCACCCGTCCATTATTGGTTTGCCCAGCCGTGGGCTGTTGGGGCTCAGCAACTAACCCCTACAGACACATAACCTCAAATTTCAGGATGCGCACCGATTTTATCGTGAGCGCATCGCTCGGGTTCCGGTTCCGGGTCCTAGATGAAAGAAGCATTCTGGACTTCACTCAGTGATGGAGCGATTTTTCTTGCTCCGACGGTTCTAGTGCACGACTTATTTTTGGACCGACGTCAAGCCCCGAATACCAAAAGCTGATGACATGAGTCGGAATTCTAGTCAAATGAGGTGGTAGCCCATTTTTCTTCCGGAAAATACCACAAGAAACTTTTTTTATAAACTCGAGAAAATATTTTTTTGGGACTATCTTATAAACAACTGCAGAAAGCTATAGCTGCAGATGTGAGGAGATACATGAGAGGATTTGGTTTCAACAAAAGGACACTGCATTGTTTGACGTAAAAACTGTGAAAATTCCTAGATGAGACGTTGCTTGGGAAGCGGATCGGCCGTGGAGAACCGCACGGAGGGTCAACACGGTTACCCATGCTAAGCCTACCGAATTCATATTTGTGGATGCATTTGAAGGACAGAATTCACTTCAATCCCCCATATTTGACTGAGCGATTGAAATTGGTTATTATCGCTAAATGTCAAGACGTACCACAAGAATCCTGTTAAGAGAAGATTGGACAGCGTTTTGGACACAGTGTAACATGAAAACTGTATTTGCATTAAAATTTAATATGAACATCAATGGTTATCTCTGTTGTAATACCCAAAAGGGGGAAAGGCGTCCGCTTTGATATATCACTCAGGTAAATCGCTGACTGATTTTAACGCTAATCAGATAGAACTTTGCTCATTCGTATAAATGTAAAAGTCACCTAACTGCCGTGTTCTCTGACAATTTTCTGCTTTGAATATTTTTATTATTTAAAATTAATAAAAAGTTACCAAATGATAATAATTTCGCGAACATTTGGGCTTTCGTTTGAGTGTGAAAAACCACTCGGACCCAAAATACAATCCAAGCAACCCAGTTCCATGAAGTTCTCAAAATATGGTTCGAGTTTCTAACCCCTTTGGAAAGCATCAAATATTCGGTCACTTTCCTGTTTGTTGATTCGCTCTCTCGTATGTCTTATCAACTCTTGCCGAAACTTGATCGTCCAATGACGGCCCAATTTGCAATCACCGTACCCTCTTTTGTAAGACTGGCCTAAATTAATTTCATCACTGCCAGTTTGTATTCTTATTCTGCATTTGGTGTGATACGTGATTCGGTCATTTGTTCCGGTTTGAACACGGTGTCTGTACAAGCTTCATGATAAAATAAAACAAACCGTTTCGTCATGACCCTACTCGATTACTCCCCGATGCCTTAAATATACCTGATTTGCAACTAACCTCAGCCGACCGACCGAAATTCTGTTCCGTCTTAGCAAAATGACTGCTGATCAAAACGGACAAACCCTAAAAGACTGATGTATCCGATTCGGCTACCCGGATTTATTTAGGCGATTGCAGAAGTGAACTAAGCCACAATCCCACTCACTCAGGTCCGTCGAGATTTACCGACGAGTCGGATTTTCAAGGGACACGTTTTGTTTTTTCCCTTGTAAAACGTTTCTTGTCGGAATTTTCACTTTTGTGACAACATTCGCGGGGAAACCTAACCGAAATTAACGGCTTACCGTGACTTCTGCTTTAGCAGATAGCGAATTCTTAGCACCGTTCACCCAACTTCACAACTATAGTATGAAATTTTAAAGTTCCGATGGGGTGAATCAATTTTTCATTTTCTCCTATTTTAGGATGTAGAAGTCCCAGATTCCCGACAGGCATAACCAAACAATTTTCCTATGGAATGGTGACAAAATTGCCTTCAGAACTGAACTGGCAGATAAAACTGCAATTGGATGTAATGATTTGTACTCTGGTTTCCAGTCCTGGTCTTTAGTCTGTGGAATAGAGGAAACGTTTTCGAGGTTGGAGCCTAGCAGATGGTCGTGGGAGCTATATGGATGATCAAAACTGTAAGCCTGCACAAATTCTACGCCTCTCGTAAAAAAACGGAAGTGGAATTTGACAGAAATAGGGACTAGGCCAGTCGGCATTTTTACACCATTGGTCTCGCGGTTTGCAAGCCTGTGTGTACTTCCTGTTGCTGGTACACTACTGAAAACTTTTAGCGAGGTAAGTCGGTTTGTTTTATAAACTTGCTAGTCAACCTGATTACGGTTTCTGAACGGATGTTCCCATAGCTTCTACGAAAATATTTCAGACGTACCGAAACTAACTTTGGTTCCGTACCATGGAAGAAATGATGGTTAATTTGCCGCTTGTTTTGAACACTGCAAGCAGTTGACTGAGAGGGTTCACCAGTCATCACGAAAAATGGCATGTGACATACTTGTTTCACGCCCCGGATAGCAAACGCTTCAGTCTTGCTATGGATTCTGAACTTGGGCTACCCCCAACGTCCTTGATTCTGGACGGCCAGGTATGACACTCATACTAGTATGACAATTGGTACACGAGGCTAGTCGGGATTTAGCAAAGATCAAACGAAACCCATCATCAAAAGCCCATATGTCTTGCGTTTTAAAACACCAGAGAAAACTGCATTCTACGATAGTGAAAGAAAAACCAAACACTAAATCTGAGGCTTTATAATGCTCACTCCAAAAATGATCATATCGAATTGGGAATATGTTGAGGAGTTTGAGACATTTTTAAATTCAACTGGAAAATCACTGACCGTAGTTGTTTATGATAATTTTTTTATCGTTGTCGCTGGAGTCATTTCTCAGCTGAACCTCTTTGCAGACGGACTATACAACAACAACAACAACAACAACCACTACTACTAGTACTAGTACTACTATTACTGTTACTGCTGTCCTTCCTTTTTGGAAGGAACCTTTGGTAAAACATTCCACAAAATTAGGAGTTTCTGAAGAGACACTTCCTCAGTTTTCTGACAAACATTTCAATAAATAATCCGACTACGTGCATTACAGTCAAGCCGTTTCGACAGCAGCTTACTACTGATGGTTGGCCCGTGTTCGATATGCCTTGGTTACAAGACATTTATCTCACTGACCCCACTGTTATTTTGGATGCATATTCTGCCTCCAAGCGTCGAACTTTACAACAACATCAGGTTCCATCCGGGCCAGTGGATGAATTTATTGGCCAAATTATTTGGGCCAAAGCTTAGTGTATATCTACCAAAATGTCTGATGCGAATGTCCGCTTAGCTACAAATATAACGGACTGTTAAATGCCAAACGCTGTAGGCTGTACTACCACCACGACTACTGTTGCGAACGCTAGCAACACTATTTTGTTACTACAACTAATACTACTGCTACCATTGCGAATACACTGGTTACCGTCAACTTCCAGGCACTGCATCCGCCCAAAGCCTTACAGTATCTACAAGAGTATAATCGGTGCACTGAAATATTTACTGTGGCATTTAACATTTTATGTTTAATGCAGTATCACCTCAGTTGTATAAAATTTATGAATCATGCCACAGCACTGTTGAACTATTGTAGGCTCAGCCACTAGTAATTAGGCGTGAAACAATGGGCTGTTGTATTGCGGATGGTGAATATAATGACTTGCTTTTGCCGGTGGTCGCCTAGTAATTAAAGTCGTGACGTCTCGATCCAGCGTCTTTCAGGTTCGAATCCTCCTACCGCCGATTAACTTCCTATTCGCTGTGTTGCGGTTTCATTAATAAGAGTAGAAGACAAAAGGTAGAACATTTACACCTTACCTGGGACATGGACTTTTCCTGAATTACTCAAGTTATCCCAAAACTACTTCCAGTGACTGTAGCCGACTTGTCCATGACAGGTTTTGCTAGCAAATGGCAGATGCTAGACAGGATGGAAAATTCGTAACTGGCGTTTGAGAACAGAATCCAGAATAACCCGGTGGTAATAATACTTATTGGGTAAGTGGAAGGCCTTTTGTTCGATTGTGGTTCGCGGGCCGAATTATGGATGCGCACTAAGTAAATCGACCTCTTAATCTTTAAAATAATCTCTCCTGCTCTTGACAACTCGAAAAAAATCACTGTTTGCACGACTGACTATAGTTGGTCATATACTGTGCTCTGATGTAAACGTTTGATGGCAGTTTTGTTCCTGACGCAAATTTCACGTTTACGCTTGCTTTAGGTAGTGTTCCTTAACTGCACTGATCCTGACTGCCGTCGTTTCATTGAGTGATTAAAATGGAAGTATGTTACGAGTTCATGTATTAGTACCAATTCTTAAAGAACTAAAATTGATTGACATCTGACTCGTGACGTTTTCCTATTGTCCTACGACTATTTCGACTCCCGTCTCCGTATTGTTAATAGGTTGGCTGGTAAACATAGTGGGATTTAAAGGAAAGTCACCGGTTTCACGTTCTCGTATGACTGACTGATTCCACCTATTTTACATCATCTGTTACCAATGCGTTAGCTAATATGCTCATATCCTCGCTGCTTCTAACTTTATCTTCGGTCCCAGGTGAGGGGATTTCTTTCAAACGGTTGCAGTGCCTCCCGGTCGCACGTCCCGTGGTTTTTAGTCTCATCTGACTGCATTTTTTGCACGACAATCTCAAAACTGTTAGGTTCAGAAAGCCGGTACGCGAATGAGTTGTTTTTCACCAAAATCTCGTCATCATGCGTTTCGTTTTGATTTTTCCAGCAACTTGACGTCTACAATAATGCTTTTGACTTTTATGTCTCTCAGTTACGGTATTTAATGAGGTAGGTGATCGACAAAAATAAGTGACACTTCAGTTTACGGGACTGTAAGGTTTGTACGTGAATGTCTCCATGGTAAGGTGAAAACCTAAAGTCATTAAAAGGAGAGAGTTGGTGTTTGATTACTTGACAGATTACATAGTATTCAGCAGATAGGAGCACATACCAGAGTGGATTAGTCAAACTGAAGCATTTGAATCAATGAACTATCTGACATCCGCGGTTTCGTAAAGCAAACAAACAAAGTGTTCTTACTTTGGATGTCAAGTGATCAATCGATTCCATTCCCAGATCGGCGTTGACCATCCAAGCTAACGCGAAAAATACTCAATCGGAATCTCGACTATTCATCAGAAAACGATTCGCATTCATAAGCTGAACGGTTGCATACATGAGCTTGATTGTCACTGTTCACCGACAGATTCGACAGATTGGTTCGTCAGTGTCCACCTCCATGTGGCCAGAATTGTATTATCGTGAAGGTAGACGCGGACTGAATTGCGTGTTTTCTCTTCCAAAAACCGCTAATTGGCTAACAGTCTGGTTCTACGGTTCATGTACTTTGCATTAACCCCAATATCCATCCACCAAATGCAGCTCGATTTCATGTGACGTGGTTTGTAACGGTTTGATTTTGACATTTCTGTTCGATTCCGATCTCGACTTAGCAAGCGGAGAAAAGCATTCGATCCTCACCGAACAGTAGCCTTCCAATCACAATTACACCTCGCATGATTGCTAGTAACCAATGAAACAACAACTTCCCGGATGAGGTTTGCTAGAACGAGGACAAAAAACCCAATCAACCACATTTTGCGAGTCAGGCTGTTCATCAGAATGACTGTGGAAACGTGTCTGTTGTTTTCCTCTCTTGCTTATCGTTAACAGGAAGGTGTTTCTGAACTCATTCCAAACAAGTGCTTTGCTTTTATGCCGAGAGCCTAGTCACCACATCCGGTCATTTTACACGTGAACTTCTCTAATCTAAGATCGTCAGCAATCACTGGAACTTTCCTCCACTCCACCCCCGTATTATATATATTATTATATATTATTATATATTATATATATGGAGTATCCAGATCAAGAATAAATGCACAGTAGCCACGATATCACGCTAGCCGCATCCGTCGATGAACCGCAAATAAAATTGACTTGAAAGCTATCAATCATTCCTAACTGGCCGGACGAGTTAGTTGACTAATCAGCAAGTGAGCGTAGAACAAACCAAACAAAACTGTTATATTTTCTATCCAATAAACGTATACTGTTTCAAGAAGAGATGATTATTTTCCCTGAGGTAATAAGATCAGATGATTCTAAGCTGAAAATTAAATCGGTTGGTGTTCAATGAGTTGATATCTCAACAAAATTTTCCATTAAAAAAATTGAACCATTAGTAACGAGATTACCGACAGCAATTTGTTGGTTCCGATCACGAGTTAAATAATTGTCTGCCGAGCAATGATTCGTAGAAATAGAAGAGAGTTAGGGGCACATGTTAGAAATGCTGCAACTCGAGACTATGAGATGGGAATTGCTGAGGAGTTCTCGGCAATTTGAATCCACGAGATCTATTTAAAACACATCTATACAACCATGTATGCATATACCAAACCGAAGCATCGTTGATGAAGTAATTTAAAACTAGTTGCAATCGGTGAAAATATGCTCTTTTCGTTCCCGGACCGTGAAGACTCTAATTGAGTTAATTAGCTTAGAGCTGCAAGTTGTGGAGAAGCTGTAGTTCACTGCACCACGTGAATTTCATCTGGACTTGTCACATTGCATCAGACAGTCTTGTTCACGAAATGGCCACTGTAAATTAGCTGAGATTTAAATAACCTCGGCTTTTACTCAAATAAACGGAGATCGCTTGAAGTAGAATAGTACTGTCCTTTATTCGTCGCTATGTCTACTTTGCTCCAGTGCAAAACGTTCGATTGTCACCGAACGTGGTACGTGTGTGATACAGGACTCACAATGACTAAGCCAAAAATGAAAAAACCACCAGTTACATTCATCATTTGCTGTCCTTCCATCGTGGCTTAGAAACTCGTCCCAGATCTGAATGACGATGTTTTTCGGACGAATCTTTTCGCAGATGGGCATGCCCCTTTAGGTATTTCCTGTCCGAGTCAAGTAACTTGGTGGCTTTGTTTGAACTTTGTCAACGTCTGTTTAGTAAGAACTTAAAAGTCGTAATATTTTGGAATAGAACATTCATAAAACAGCACGTGATCAGTCGATCGTCCTGTCAGCCACGACTAGACCAGTCAAAATAGTGACTTTATCGTTGTGTACCTCCCTGACGTTGAATTGCGATCCATTTTGAAAAATTGCAGTCTGGCCACTCCATGTCCAACGACTTGCGTGTTCTTGCTAACCTGAGGTTAATAAAACGACATTTTTACGTTGGAACAATATTTTAGCCCTGGAAAACGGTTTGCTGGCGGAATTTGTGTAGCAAAGAGCCAAACAACACCGGAAGCAGGCGGAAATTCGCGTTGACAACAAAGTACATTCAATCGAAATTCTTCAACAGCCGAGACATTTTTTAAAGCCTGGGCAAATCGCATTGTCAGCCTGACAGCAATATCAAATTTTGTTATTCCAGGCTGGATACGGTCGCCTGAGTAAACTTCTGCTGCGCAAGGTGGACTTGGCTGGGCACACATGACACTATGATTTCATCCGCCCGAATTATCCAACTTACCTTGGATTTGCAGAAGTGATAAAGCTCTTTGGCATTATTTTCCGGTAGATGTTCTCCTTTCCAGTGTTTATTATTTTCGAATACTCCGGGGGCTAATTTTGTTTTCCATACAGGTCGTACCGATCGTGCCTGTGAACGGTTCAAACTAGGAAGTCCTTTGAACGAAAAGTCCAAAACACAGAATCATGGTGCACGATCAAACGGAACTTTTTGTCCGAGCTTGAAACAGACCTAACCACCACGTTACAGAGAACAAACGAAAAGTGACAGGGCTTGATTAATTTACAGCGCACTATCAAGTTGATTCAACAAGCACAGGCGCAGCTAATGACAGAAGTCATTGTAAATCAGGACTTATCCAGTAAATTCTAAAAGCAATCCGTGTATCCCATACTGTCATTGTGAAATGAAGCATTCTGGTAGAGTTTTTCCAACAGATCGAAGGAAATCTAAAATTTGTCATGTGATCTGTCGTATTTGTTCTAACCCAATCGTAGTCAACCGTGAACCATCCGGACATCAGGATTATTTTGTTCTGATTTTCACAATGAATGCTATCAATTTCCAATCTTACCAAAGGTTTGTCCCTACTTTCATTAATAATGAGCCAATCAAATTACTATTAGATACAGTGTGTGACGTAACAGATACTATTGCAGCCGAATGAAATGTGATGAGCATACCAGCTTACGGGTAGGTAAAACACATCACTTGGCCTGCATCAGATGAAACAACTGCCATTTGTTAGTGAGGGTCAGTTGGTGAATTGTTTTTTTTTTCGTCAGTACTTTGCTCTGGGAAGGTGATATACACCCAGTCATGATCACGTGAATCCATTCGGTCTCGACTGAAAAGATCAGTGAAATTTGTAGACTTTCATTCAATAAAATTGGTGACACTTCCGACACCAGCCCAACCTCCCAGAGAAAATCGCTCACAGATCAGCACATTGAACGTGCTTTTGAAAGTTGTCACCGAATGTTCAATGACAGCTACGCCATTCTGTGTTTCTGAACTTAAAAAAATTGTCGCACACACTGACATTAAACTGAGAACATTGAGAACATGGAGATCAAGTGAGTGAACACAAATTTCGGAACTGGTCAAGGAGGTGAATTCATGGACAGGTAGTGATATGACATGATCCATTGCTCACAAAGTCAAATTGGGAGATTCTATTTGGACATGGAATGTGAACCATTTGGGAACTGGATACAGGTTGCATAACTCACGTTTTCTGTCCGTGAAGGCAATATCATTACCGGACCGAATTCGGAAGATCCTGTTAGCCCTAGGTGGATCCTTGGACAACCAAATTTCGAGGCATCCAGCACACCTACTAAGCACCTTTTCCTGGAAATGGACCCGCGAAAATACAACGGATTGCTTCATCAAACCATCTGGAAAGAGTGGAGCTGTTGTGAGGACTCGAAAGCATGCTGAGACAGAACAGTCGCAGTGATTCACTGGTGACAGTGAGTCATTCTGTCAACTAAGACTGGACCATTCGAGCCAAGTAACTTATCGATCTGTCCTTGTCCCATACCCGGACGATAAAATAGTCCGACCAGTCCGGACTAGATAATTGTCGGTTCTTACTCACCGAGGACAGTTAAAGTTTCATTATATGACAATCTGCATTCTTGGTCAGGTAAATATTCGCACCGACCAACTTAGGGTGTATAAAGCAATAGCTAGCCTCAGTAGCGACCACCTTTGATACACGTTCCTTGCATACACGTGAAGTAGAGTTTACACCGGAAAAATGAATAGAGCCATTTGTTCCTCAGGATACATCCTGTTTTCCGAATTGAAAATAAATTTGTGCTCACATTACCGTTTAGATGCTCGCAAAAATGACAGGTACCTTAATCGTTTTTAGATAGGGAGCAAATCCAAATGTTCTCCCTTTGTGGTCAAATTCTAAATGCGTCACCCTGTCTGTCATCCCGTTGAATTCTGACATTTTCGTAGTTATTTCCCAGGACATTTGGTGTAAAAAGAGGCCACGAGCTGGTGCCGAAAAGCAAAGTCGCTTTGTTTCAGCAACGAGGACGCATCTTGTGTGGAAAACAACTGTCCGATAACCCCGGCTACATTCAGGCGAATGACGCATGGGTTAAAGACCTGATCGAGTGCAGTCCATGAACCATGGTGGGAAATCAAACATTCGCCCCGATTGTGGAACAAGGGAAAAGTGGGCTGATCTCGTGACAACCTCAGAGACGAGCGGACTAAAAACCAAAGAAGCGACCACAAGCCCCCTTGGACCAGGGCTATCGGCAAATGAGCTTCAACCTCAGCAGATCCATAAATGATCGTTTGATTAGGGCAAATAAAATGAAACGGTCGTGTTTTCCCGGCCAGAGGTCATTTTTTTGATTGTTTTCGCTTGCTGAAGTGGGTTGCGACTGAACTTGTACCAAGGCGACCGACTGATGCCGCTAAAACTGGCGAATGTGACATACCGATTCCGGTACACAGACTACAAAAATGTTCATGATTTTTCCGAATTCACTGGGTATTCCATACTGCAAATGAAATGGTCGTTGATTGGAAAGCACTTTGACCAAGCCGGATATCCAGAAAGCAGTCTGCTCTGAAAATACCGAGAAGGTGGAAAAATCATACATATCAGCTGCCAAAATGATCTTGGTCGTGTAGCTGCTAATAAAACCACTGTACCCCCGGTTTTAACCATCAACATTCGTTCCATGTTTGGCAACCTCGATGATTAATCTTACTTGTTGTAATTGGAAGAATTTCGCAATTTGTACCTCCTGTACTTTCATGCATCATGACTGATCCATATCGTGATTGGTTTACCTGTTCACTTAAGGGACTTTGTCTACTCCGGTTAGCGCATAGTGTTGCCGAAATAACGTTGTGAATTCCAAGTGGTGCGGCAAGTTGGAAGCATTTTTTGAGTATTCCCAGGATGGCGCCGATTTCTCAACATCAGTATGTCAGGTGAAATTTTCCCGTTTTCCTTTTATTAACATCACTAGTATACACGTAGCATCTTACTCTATGTTATCAGATATTGGTGCATGTTATGGTAGTTTTTCCGCCTAGTTACTGTTCACTTCTAGCTGACAGCTCGCACATGGTTTTGGCAAACTTTAAACACACTTTATTATGTCCTTATTTTTTTCTCCATCTTAGTAATGTGGTTCACATTCCTACCTCAGATTTTCTATTAGCATACCACACAGAAGCATTTGCGTCAGGACACTTCCCCCTTAGCTAACACTGTTCACAACCTGATTAGATTAGAACATAAGCCTTATCACATTCTGGATATATCTTTACTCTGTTCAAACACATCACCTATAGCCAGAACGTTCTTTCCTGGTAAACTGTTCTTTTTTAGAAAATCATTTGTGATAGCCACCGACTGTTTGCTTCCCTTTGAACCTTAGCTCCCCAATGGGACATTTCTAACTGCCGTTTTTAACGACGTTTTCGACATGCACTGTATTTCTACAATAAAGCAAAATATCGAGCATCAATTTCAAAGGCCATCCTCTTGAAAAAAAAACAGATTGTTAACTTGTTCATTCGACTAAAGTGAGCAAATTTCACTCTCCATAACAGCTGAAATATCTTAATCTCACTTCCGCCATCGAGTTATTGGGACCAGAGGACACAGGAGCATGTGCAGCGAGATAAAGTCACTGTGCATCCACTTCCTCTTTGTCTATGGACATTAAACCGCTGGCCTATGCTGTCAGTCAATCCTAATCGGGTGCACTCCCTGGTTATCTGGTTGTCCCAGCATTCTTTCTCTGTTTAGATTGATTATCTTTGCATAAATATGAATACTTTGAGGCTCTCCTAGGTTTTCGGCTGCTACTTGTCCCGACAATCCTAGATCCACACGTCATGAACACACTGTAGCATCACCGTCACGTGTTTCCACACTCATAACCAAAGATTCACTGAAAGCAATCACTGTTGCTGACTTTTGGCCCCCGTTGATGATCAAATCTATCGTCGAAGATGCAACCAAGGCACTACTATCAAAATGTTCCCAGCCAGTTCCTCTCAGTTCTATTGCTTTGAAATTAATGAAGCGGTCAGTTTTATAACGTCTTCAGACAGTCCCCACTATTTCCAATGGCCCAGAAGCAAAATCGTTGTTAGATGCGTTTTTTCCATTTAGCTTGTAACTATTCCGGTAACAGGTCAAAATACGTTCATTGTGCTTTCCTTGACTATTCTTTCCTCTTTTGCACTGTGACCAGTACATTTTTGCTAAGGTCATTACAATCATTTGATTATCCAACTTATGTTCTTCTCTGGCCCATTTTCTATTTCGCCTAACGATATTAATGTGTCAAATTCTGAACAAGACAATCACCAACCCCAATTAGTAGGTCCGTGGTACCGCAAAACACCATTTCATCCTCTTTTCTTTCAACAACTTACACGGTGCTCTGCTTGTTTGATCCTATCTCCAACTCCATCTCATGGCATATGCATCGAAAGAAAATTGACTGTCTAAATCAGCCATATGAATCAATTAGTTGTTATCGAGAGCAGACTGTTGTCCGAAATCTGGAAGGATTCTTTGTTGAGACGCCAAAAAACGCTGGTCTGATTTGCCCCGGCAAGTGAGCAGGCACAATTCACCAAACTGAACTGATCAGAATGCAATATGGGAGCTGCACAGTTTGATAAAGCACAAAACAAATTCAAATTTACCTTGAGAAATGTTCTACTCATCTGAAGTTGGTTACAGTTTGCGTTTAGTGCCTTTATCTTGTGTTTCAGTTCACACTACCGATTTACCTTGGTGAGCGATGCGTACTTTGTAGTCACCAGTCAATCATTAATTATAGCAGTAAAACTAGAGGTTTTAAGAGCCTGACAGGGAGAATACCATTGATCGGGCGCATTCATTTCATGTGACCGCTAAGCAGCCCGCCAACGACACCCCGCAGAAACGACCTCTCCAATCCTCCGACCGGCTGATTAGGTACGGTTTGTGAACAGCTGCGATTAGAGAGTGACAGGCGGATGTACTTTTTGGGATTGAAGATGAAGCCATTGAGAGAAAGAATTGTTAAAATCAGGGTAGGTTTGGACGTAATCCATAAGTGACTGTACAGCTGGGAGAAACGCATGCCAAACCAGAAGGACGGAAATCAAATACGAGGTCAATTATACAAAAGATGAATCCTATGCCTTTTGCTGGCCGTCAGTTCAGTATTCGTCGATAACCCATGCCTGCTGAGGCCGCTACGAGATCAACATAACTGTTTCCACGTAGACGACTGTTGAATAAGTTTGGTAAAGCAATCCTTGGGCACCAGGATGTGGTTCGACCCCTATCTAGGGGGTGACCATTTTGTAACCGGTGCCTCTGGAGATAAACCAATTATTTAAAGGATAATGGGTAGTCTACAAACAACGGTAAACGAGAATAATTCTGATCCGTTTTCCTACCGAATCGATGACACTCGAGTAATTTACAGTTTACCGATGTTATTATCGCTTTTCTAATTTGAATAATTGTCTCCCGAATCCCGCAAAAAATAGAGTGGAAAAGCGGCTTTCGTCGCAGATTGTCGCATCTCTACCTAATCTATCACTTAAATTTAAGGTATTCATTCGATCTACCTTATCCAGACCGTCGAATTGGACAGTCTAAGAGCCGTTCACATTGAACCGTGTGAACCATATCAAATGACCGAACTGCACTGACCGATCGACTTTGGACCATCCGACCTAATGAACAGCGTCGAAACCTAGCCCATAGCTGGTCGGTTGTTGGGCTTTCTAGCTTTTGGGCACGAGTCCAATTGACGCCCAGTAGTACTTTGACAAGCGGCTAGAGAAGATGAGCCTGCGCTGCCTTCATTCGTCGGGAAACGTAAAGACCGTAAATGTGTCCGGGTTAATTGTTATCGTCCAACTATTTTGGTACACCGGGATGTAAAATTAGAACCTCAGCACATTTCCACAGCGGCTTGTTTTTTGGGGGGAACAAAATATATTATCGTATGGTCCCAGGAACAGGGTTATTTAAAAATTAGCATTTAGTGAGAGTCGACTGGTGGGCTGCCGCTACTGGTAAGCAAATTACACGTTTCCCGTTTTTGGCTACCCATTGGTGTGTTAGGCAAAAGGTTCAGACCAAAATAAATTCTCATTTCTTTGTATCTAGGGCTGTTTTTGGCGAGCTAACAAGGGATCAAATGGAGACCAGAAATGCGGAATTCACTCCAAATTTCCGAAAAATCAGAGAAACACATGAAATCTGCTAGCGAAAATATTTCCCAACGAGTGGAGCAAGAGCAAACCAAATCAGCTTTGGGTCACATGCAATGGCCGTTCTACAAGTGGGCGATTTGACTGGGGGAAACAGTCGTTTTCTATTCCTGCCCGTTAACCTTAACTTGTCAATTAAACGAACCGATAAATCAAATAGGCAAAGTAGATATCCAACATACAAGGCTGGAATTCTTATTTAATTGTAACGAATTTTATCTATCGCTTTCCGACTACTCCGGCGTGAGAAACCTCTGTCCTAATTCCAACCAGCTCAGTCAACCGCAACAGTTTTAGCTGGAGGTATGTCAGCCTTGACTCAGTATGTTTTTAGCCTCTGTGTCAAAAACTACTTAAATATACCGATCAGTCGAATCAAATATGTCTGATCAATATTGTCACATTTTGCTTGGAAGAATGTTCTTCAAGCACATGGTTATAAAACCTTATGTCCAATAAAGCGATTGGACCATCCACTTAGGCTGTCCTAATGATGGAAAAATCCTAGTCAATTTGTCCTCCAAACGCCGGAGTTATTGACCACCTGAAGCACTATCATTCTATCTCAGGTAGAGGACGAATAAGAATCGCACTGACGCATAGACCAGATATGAGTCTTTCATTGAACACTTCTGCAAAACTTTGCCAGTCTGAAGCGAAATTGTTAGGCTTGGAACATCAAAATTAGGAAATAAGGCAGTCTTTTGTTAGAAGACCACTCTGAATTTCTGGAAAAACTAAAAACAAAAGTCACGCCTCGGGACTAGGGAAAATAACGAGGACGACGAGAAAACGTCCGTAAACAGAAACTGACCATATTCACAACCTCCACTGAGTGATGTGAAATGCAAGTTCGGGAAAAGTGGTCGCAGATCAGCTGATCCAGAAATCCGACGGTTCAGTAAAGAACTTTCAGAAATCTCGTGTAGATCGACAGTGGACCATGTAATACTTGCGAGTGAAACAATGTAGGTAGATACCAGTCCCCCGTTGGAAACCGAGGTTGTCAAAGAAGCAATTTTTTCTGACAGACCAAAGGCTGCTGGACCAGACGGGCCGTATCAGTCTCCTTCCAAGAACAGTCGTGAAGTTTTAGCATTGGGGTTAAAAAACTCGATGTCTTGTGTGAATCCGTGATAGGTTCAATTTATAACTCGAAGATACGGCTGTTCAGATCACAGTGGAACTCGTCGGTTAGTGTTGCTTCCAAACTGCATACGGCCATCGTCCTCAGTCTTTTATCCTGTGCTCACGAAGGACCTACGTGTGAATCTAAGGCCGGTTTCCGATCGGTTCGGAGTTGTATCGATGACAAACTTCCTGAAATGCGGGTTTTAAAATACAGATACATCTTCCGTAGATCGAAAGTCTCTGTCTTTCATGATCGAAACCGGAATTCGAGTCAGTCGATCATCCAGTCCCGAGGCATTGCTTGTGAATACAGAGTAAGGCAGAGGATTTCATTCCAGTTTTCCAACCACCTTATACGATTGGCCGAAGCCGAGTTTGTGTTTTGGTCTATCTTTAACTCAAGTTCACTCCAAGAAGGTAATTTCTTCCGAATGCCCCTCTCTCGGCTTTCCCATTGATTTTTTGATGAAGATGGCAATGGAAATCACACCAACCTCATCGATATTCGCTCAAACAACACACTTTATGACTTATAGCTTGTGCATGACGTTTCACACCAAAATATGGATCCGAGTAGGTCAGAACCATTTCCTGGCAACCTAAACGACAGTGTGGACACGTTTGAATGTTTTCACATTTAAAGGGGAGGACTAATGTTGCGCGACTGGCTATCTTGGCCTCGGACCTTGTTCCTTCCATGGAAGAGTTAAATGAAATAGATAAGTTTTGCCACTTCTTCAGTTCCCTATCACCAGGTGGTCTTATTCGGCGAAGGATATCATAGAGTACACAAAATTCGGGCTGGTGTTCAGTAGTTTGAGGTACGCGTGACGTCAGTGCAACATCCGAGTTTCAACCGACGTTTCGGTGTAGGCTGCGATGATCGCAGAACAGTTCTGTTACGCAATCCCGAAACAGGGCCATTGCTGGTGGATGAAATGCGAAGACCGTCGAAACTGGGACACTGTTGTCTTTGTAGTATTGATGGAATGGGACGAGAGAATATTTTCAGTTAGAAGTGGCACTGAATGTGAATAGACTTAGATGATTGGCATGTTTTCGGCCTGCTTACATAACACCTGCCTTCATCTATGCTGTTCCCTGATGCAGGTGTTAATTAGAAATTGGGTTAGAGAGACCAGTCCGTGATTTGGTGAGAACCCTAACCGACGGGCTAGATCGTAAAGTTCTAGTAAGACTGCCTGACTGCTTACCTAATAAATTAACCAGCCGACCAACTAATCAATCAACTAACTAATTAACTAGTCAGCTAACTAGCCAACTACTCGTCGAACTTTCAGATCAAATAAATCAGTGTTTATTCACGTAAATGACTAGTTAATTCACCAACTAACGAACTAACCAACCAACCAACTGACTAAACTGACTATTTAACTAATGAAATGGGGTGTTAGCTATGAAAGCAGTACACGGCGGATTCAATTGGAATTTTATCACGCAGCCTAACGTAGACGATATGTTATAGCTTATTCAGTCCTATCCATTGATCACATTTAAACAAGTCCAAGGAAAGCTAACGATAGAATTAAGAAAGCGAGTCTAAGTCTACGTGAAAATAAAAAGGGAAGCATCCTATTCAAGTGACTCGAAAAATGGATGAGACTTAGGTAGAACAAGAGCTGTGTTGCTGACTAAATTAGACAGATGACTAAGGAAGGGAATTTGGCTTCGAATAGTTTACAGTATTTTATCCAATTTTACAGATCCCGAACTCGAACAGTGAAAGAGATCCGTATAATTCAAATACTCGCGAATAGCAGGGAATCGAACTAGATTATCCACGAGACGACCGGGACGAGGGAGGCGACTCTGTTGTACGGTTAAAGGAGGGACGGACATGAGCCATACAAGCAAAATGTCACAAAATATTCCCGTCCAAGAATGCTTGATTCCTGTGTCGTTTTCGGTCATACTTGTGTGTAAAATAATTGTGGGTGTCCTAATGTAAGGGAACACAGTTATTTAGTTTTGCCTCATTGTCTGTTGTGTCGAGCTACGATTTTCTTTTACAAAACTAAGGTCTTCTGGTCAGCCTTAAAATTGGAAAGAACCAGACTTCCGTTCCGCTCATATTGGAGCTCATCTATTTTGCACATGCCCATCGCAACCAGGGTTTGAACCCAAGCTTTCCACCTGGAGGGAATGATTTGTTATGACGTCACCAGCTCCCGTCCAGACTAATCAGAACGGCCAAGTTAAGTTTGTTCAGATTTTAACCTTAGTAACAATCGGCGGTGTCCAACAGATTCGAGAAGACCGGATCTGGCAGAAAGTATTCGAATGAAGTTAGCAGGACATTTACCTTATCTCCCTTCAAGGTTCATGTCTAAAACGTGTAGTCCGAAGAGCAACCAGTCAAGCATAGAACCATCCATCCCACACTTTACGGACTAGTAATTATGGACTATATACACATGGTTATTAACGTATAGTAAGTCAGTCATCCATTAACCAATGTCATGTAATTCCAACGCTAGAGGCAGAGGCAGCCCCGGATTCTTTTTAGATCGTAACCTACTATTCGGTTTCAAAATGTAACCGGTTGTTCATTCTCAACTTTCTTCAGGACATTTTCCAACTCTGATGTGGTCTTTTCTTCATGACAAATTCTTAATTTCCAAATAACTTCATGTGTCTTCATATAGGTTCATCTCCAAGGAGCTAGATGGTGGCTCTGGAAATCTTACCCGCCGACGTCCTGTTAACCACTACCGCTTGGTTTGGATGGGCATGAACTATCATCTTAGAGAGGAAATGGTTTGACCTAGCGACTAATACCAGTATCTCATCTTTCATTTCAGGAGATTTTCCCTCGTTTCCCTTCCGCCCATCGGGCCCGAAAAGGTGGATCCACATTATCAAACTTCTCTACACCTGCATTATTTTGGAAATGGATGACATGGATATTCCCATTTTGAGCATTCCAATGGCCCGTCACGTTCATTTCCATTGAATTGATCGTTTCTGAGTTATGTCTGTCTTCCACCCTAAAGTGCACAA
The DNA here is from genome assembly GCA_008360955.1 of Fasciolopsis buskii. Taxonomy (NCBI): domain Eukaryota; kingdom Metazoa; phylum Platyhelminthes; class Trematoda; order Plagiorchiida; family Fasciolidae; genus Fasciolopsis; species Fasciolopsis buskii. Next base: position 251,242 of record LUCM01007073.1, read on the forward strand.
ACGAACAGATCAGCCGTCCGACCCATGCGGTTCATGATATATCAACGTCAACGCCGATGGGACGACATCTAGACAATATTGAACCCCTCATGTGACGCTGAACGCAATGCCTCCGAAGACCACATTACAAAATAAACGGAAATCACGTGCTAGAATGAGTGGGAAGAATAATAGAGCTCGGGGGATTTTGTCGAGAGGATTTGGTGGCGTCAAGTGTATGCAGAATATCAGGGATTGGTGTTAACAAAAGGGAGTTGGGAAGCCCCAGCACTACTTCAAGAATGAATTCAGAAAAAATAACATCGAAATGGAGAAGTGTAAAGTGAATATGAGTAACTGAAAGTTTAATTTATTAACAAACGGCTGTTTTAAATCTTGCTCGTCCTTATCACATCTCACTGACCAGTTAGGCTCATCAGTCGCCGGCCCACGGTTGGTCACCTGTCTCCTTAGGCTCCCTGTGAAAAGAACTGGGACCGATATCAGTCTTGTGTCATGCACGCTAGTGAAAGAAATTCAGTCCGGTGCGGTTCTTTGTAGATCGGCCATTCGTGCGGGACAGATCTGTCTTGGTAATTTTCACAAAGATTGTAGGAAAACAGGTGGCCAACCATGGGACGGTAACTGATGTGCCTAATTGGCCAATGAGGAGCACCAAGGACGAGCGAGATTTACCGCACCCGATTGTCCTCAATCTAAACTTACGGTTTCTCACAGTCAATTTACAGTTTCCCATTTTAATGTTATTTTTTCTCTACTCAGTCTTGAAGTGATATAGACTTTTATCATCCAAGGTGCAGTTTGTCGCTGGCATCTAGACTCGGTTTCCAAAGCAGAAGAAAGCAGAAGAAGGCAGAAAAGTTAGTAGCCTACGACTACCAAGCCGTTCGGTGGCTCTTTTTCAAATTTACCGGAAATTGAAATTCCACGTGGTTTCCCACATCATTTTGGAATCCGATCAATGGTACCAGTGTCTATGTCAAGAATGAAAGGAATTAGGTGGGACATGTCACGTTGCCACGCCTAGGTGAGGCAGCTAGGTGATGCCAAAACTGCAAGCCAGCTTTGCTTTACGATACAGTGAATCCTGCATCAGTGAAGCCTGATTATGTCCGGATTACGGGAATGGTCGACAAGTCCGCTGTGACTCAGGTGATGCATAGTCCAAGGATCTGATCTAATCCCATCTGGAAAGTAGGAGAACAACCGTTTGTTAAAACTCTGGGTCAAAGAAAAGGCGGTCTGATTTTCATGACACGTACAAATCCAAAAGGGGGCGCGAACGGTTGATTCTTAATACACGCTTGGGGTCCTTATGGCAACGTAAAGTTTACTCACGATGGGGCTGTTCTGTGATTGGAAAAGAGCAATCTGGGCCCGAAATAACAGTGCTGTACGTAGGCCGGGTTATGACTACAGTAACGGACACTAGCTGTCAGTCAATACAGACTTACTAAAATGTTATACAATAGTCTTGTTAGGGGTGATGAAACATTACAAAATTCGGTCACCGTAGTAGAGGTGTTTCCTCGGTAATTAATGGGCATAAAATTATATCCAGGTTTTCTAACATAATCAGAACGGAAAAAGAAGCCATAGGCGCTCCTATCATAGACAAACACGCACCGAAGGCAGCGAATGAACCATCGGTAGTCGAATGCGGCGAGGAACGTTATCGTAAAAATAACCCCTCTAGTTGCCTTGTCGCCCTTTTCAGACGCCGTTAGAGAAGAAATGAGCCGTTAGGCACCATTGATTGTCCTAACTTACTATCTTTATTCTCATTCCAGAATGTTGGAGAAACGCACTTGGCCGCTTATTCTTCAACGGAATAGACGAATCCACTGAGCCGTACAGATGAAATGTCATATTTCAATAAATTTTCTATACCTCAAGGGCGGTCCTAATTCTGTTTTTCTGTCCCCCGCTTCATTATAAAAGCGCATTAGTGTGTATAGATTGACGTAAGTAGAATGCGGGAGTCCATAACCCGTGTTTAAAATTAACTGTCGTTTTTGGTGATTGTATGAAACTGGCCCTTTAAAATGGTCAAAGATGCGTCTATCGGTAAATAGAAATCATCTGAAATCGGAGGAATTTTTTCTTTGTAAAATCCTAGTGCCTTATAGTTTTTGATGAACTTAGTATGTTTGCAAGCCCATGGAAACGTACTGTTAGGCCTACATGTACATGAGGCTCTTGGAAGAGGTGTCTGAACTTCAGCAGTCCATTGGATTTGTTCCCGCGGATGGCAAAGACGAATGTTGAATTTATGTTTCACTTTCCTTCTGTGTAGCGGATTCCGCAAACTTTGTCGACTTTGCAATGAACCCAGCGACAGTTTTACTGATGTTTGTCTACAATGATGAAAAGCGGGACCCCAGAGCGAAGGACTGACGGGTGACATTGTCTTTTGTGATATATATATATATATATATATATATATATATGGAAATTGGTCTTCCTTTTTGTTCTGCTGCCACTTAGTATGTATGCATCGATGTCGTTGTAAACCTAGACAAACTGTAACTGAATACGATTCTTCGTCATCGGTCGTTGGATGACGGAAACCTAGACGTACAACTGGATTATGTCGTTACCGACTTAAACCGATGGAAAATGAAGCATGTGTGCAATGCCAGTGCTTGTGAAAGGGAAACTGAATTAAACCAGGACGATATGAGACACGTCCATTATCTAACTTATCTAATCCATGCATATATTATCCTTATGCTTTATCAAATTGCTACGTAGGTGCCTCCGGAGCTTCAGTGAACCGCAGTACCTTAGGTGCTATGATATGCCCCTCCCTACCCAACACAAATGCCTACTGCAATGTCTTCCCCGATGGTATTTATCCTACCAACATCGATGTTCAAAACGATCGTTACAAAGCAATGCAATGAAACGGGCAACTAGGCAGTGATTGCAACGAAATGCAATCGATACTATTGTATTTACCCCCTTCGCGTACGTTAATTATATAGCGAAAATGAACAAACAAATGTAAGACGAAATGGAAGTCAAGTGCTCGATGAAATCAAGTTTTGGTGGCCCATCTGAGACCGTCTTAGCGCTTGGCGTTCTTCCCAATGGGCACACAGTCCACATAGGCAGTTTATTCCTCATCGCTGAGGTTACCAAGGCTGACTTCATTCATTCGCTAGTCTTCTGTCTACACTTGTCTCCTTGTGCGATGGTGCTTCCACAACCGTAAGGTATTATCGATTGTGAAAAACAGCTTTGCCTGGGTATGACAGACGATGCACCCTAACTACATCATCCCGTAAATCCAGCGCGTAAATTGTTCACATCACGGATCGTAAAAAATTGTTGAACCTTGCGCACCTTCACTTGTGAAAAACACAAAATGACGAGAACGCACGCTTTTGGAAAAGAAGAAATCATCTTGAAAACCTCTAAAACTTCAGAAACGAAACGGGATTCTCTACACAAGTGGCCCCTTTCGTTAAGACAACCATTGCAAACAACAGAAAGCAGGCGGAACGACAAGAAGCTCACAGACTTATATACTTCAAAGCGAAAATAAAAACAAAAAACTATCCTGCACATCGTTCGAAACCTCCCGACTTTCTGATTTACCACATACATTATGTTCCCTCTTCTTTGTCACTATAACACCGCAATGCCCATCCTAAAACTCGTGAGGACCAACGATTTGGGGCTGTTCTAAATGAAGACCAGAGAAGAGACTACAAGCCCAAAAGACTAGAGGCAGTCGACCATTGAGTTTTACCTGCGAAGAGCTATGTAAATTGTTTGATTATAACAAACAAGTGGGCAGTTTGGTTTACAGGTCAGAGATCGGTTGATCTGTTTTGCTTGATGAAGCATTACGCGATTAAATTAGAACTGAGACGGTCGACCGAAGGGGCTTGAGTTAGCGGTCGCGGTAATCAGGTTCTGAAGCATTTAGTACATCGAGCGAGCATGCGTTTGCTCGTAAATTATAGAGTAGCTTACAGACAATCAGTTCAACTTACTTTACTTACGGATATGGTTTAGGCGAAATATCAGCGAGGCACAGGTAGGTTGCTTTCGATCCCTTATGGTCGTCAAGCGGTTGATATCACAGTTTTTCAGTCTGCGTACATCGTTGTTTCGTAGACAAATGGGACCAAAGATTTAAAAATGATAAAGGGAAAAGAAAAAAGGCTAATCGCCTTGAGGCAGAAAATTCGAGAACATCTCTACACATATGACCATGTTCGATGTGGCAGAGTAAGTTGAAGTTATAAACCTAAAAATATCCATGTGCTTACAGAATATGAATAATTCGTGAGACTGTAATTCATTATACACGACATTCTGGTCCAAGGTAATGTTTCTCCCATAGTAAATAGATTTCATACGAGTCAGATGGTCAGGCTAGGGAGCTGTACAACTGGGATTTCCGGGGCTCGTTCCCATGCACATCCGATTACCAAATCATTCACATATTAGACTGGTCGCGGCCTACTTACGGGAATTTCTCGTTTTACGGTGAAAACGAGCACTGCGCTAGTGCCCCGGGTCATTTTCGTCATCAAGTGTGTGAGTAGGCGAACCAATAAACACCTGCGTTGTACATACCACATGCACCGTTTTCGGGGTCCGGTTTGATTGGTTCAGTGAAACAGCCCTATTCCTATTATTGTGTCAACCAACTTACATTACCATCGTATCACGCGACAAGTAGAACAACGAAACAGGCGAATGACCTGAAAGACTATCGAATGAATCTTATCTATGCAGCCGATTTGGTGGGAAGGAGGATTTTCGCACCGGAACGATACAGTCATCTTGATGCTGATCGGATTTTCAAGACAATACAGGTGTCAAAAGAGCCCCTAGTAGCTCCCGATGTAGATTGACAATCGGATACTTTGGGTTTTGATTCCCGAACGACTTTGTTTAGTCCATGTGAAGTTCTTCTGGGAGGTAGAGCTGTGGGAATTGAGGTGTACAAATTGAATCAATTAAGTGCGGAAATTACAAATTTGAAGACAGTAAAGAAAGCGTCATCAAAGAATTCTAACGATGTTCAAGTTGCGTTCGTTGATGACATTCTCTTTTAGTGTAATAAACACAAGACTAGACATAAGAGTGAGAAACCAGCTTATATCCGAAACTCAATGGAGAACCTGTTATTGTTCAAAAATGATCGAAAAGTCCGCTACCAATATTTGCATGCGAAGGTTGTTCTGGTAAACGTGGACATCCACGAGTGGTATTGGATGATCACATGCCGGTAATTCGATGCGCTCATTCTATTTTCTCTTCATCTTCCTCTGACTGTCTGAGGTGTGAAATTTAACTTTTTCAATCGTAAAAACTTCGACAAAGATGCCGAATAATTAGGCTGTAGTGATCGGATGATCGTCTTAAATGTCGTTATTGAATGAACAGCCTAAGTCCGTTCGCCTTAATGAGAAATTCATTGATATTCACTCCTTACTAGACCAATCATTTGAAGCAAAAGCTATCAGTTCATGTTGAGCAAAAATGGTCATAATAGACGATTTCTGGTTTGGTTAACAAACGGGCAACAAACGCGTCGAATTTCTAGACTGTTCTAGAAAACAAAGACTTAGTTGGCTTATGGTCATCAGAACCGGGAGGTGGGGGGAGCTCATCTGGTCTACTCATCTTTGGTCAATGTTTTTGCCATGAAACATGTACCGATTAAATTATTTCAGAGTGCACCGACAAAATTTAGGTACATTTTGAATTTAAGATGCTTAGGTTAGCTTTCCACTTTTAGCATGCTTTATTGTGACGGCCCCATTTCTCTACCAGTAGTATGCATACCACCGGGTAAGCATTAAGCTCCTTTGTAAATGGAGTCTACTTTAGTAAATCCCAAATCATATTTCTAACTTCTGATGAAAATGAGCAATGAAAGGCTTATATCAGGGGGCTATGCTGATTGAAATTCAGAATTATCCATTGAGTAAAATCTGTTGAGAAGACACAGTATGACGAAAAACTGTATTTTCTCAATGTGTTCAGTGGGAATTTTCAAGAAATTAAAACCTGTTGATAACAACGAAACAGAGTCATTCAGGTCGAAAAAGTGTTATTTAGTTTCGAACTAAAGTTGTTAGGAACAGATAAATTACTTATCACAGTTCGCTCAGACAGCAGATATTGGAAATGGCCGACACTGCAGTAAGTGTAATCACTTATGGTGAAGGCAATTATCGCAGTGTTATAACGTAAAAACTATGCTCTAGTTACTCCCGGTAGGTGAGAAAACACAATTCACTGTATTACAATGGTCAGACTGTAATTATGCAACGGGTCTTACAACTTAGACAGAATATGTGCAGATCGATCAAATGACCCATTTGAATGGTCTGATTCTAATCGACAGATTGACTGATTGGCCAATTGATGTTTAGTAACAGTGATTCGCTTCACTTACCGATCTAAGCTATCCGCTTTTAGATGCTCACAGCACTTTGAACATTGATTATTAAACTGCCAATCTCAAGATTCGACGCATTCTACTTTGCGTTTAATACTTCCAGGATGAGCAATTATGGGGAATTGATTGTTCCTTAGTTAAAGTGAAATACCGGAAGTTAGGAAAGTGTCTTGCTTGCATTTCTTGACCACGTTCCATGACTAATCACTTTTTTTCCTAGAGCTCCTATTTTTCGGTTTCTGACCGAATGATAAGCGTGCTGTACTGACTGAGTTGCATACATCTGCCCACGCAAAATCCCCTGCAAACAAAAAGACATTTTCTACTCTCTAGTTCCAAATAATCAAGTGAGAGCGATAACTTGGTTTTAGGACAGTCAACATGAACCATCTTTTTGGTTATAATCAAACGAATTAGCTAGGTTGCTTCAGGTTGTAGCTCATTTCCCGACTGCTTTTTACCTTCTGAGATCATTAGATTTCCGTTGCACTCTTCATTCCCAGCGAGGACTTCGGAAGACTCTGATCGTGTGGTGAACACCAGACAGCTTTCGTTCCTGTCCTCGAAGTAGAGCAAATGAAAGTCATTCCGATGTTAGCCTCAAACTTACTGCTAATCTGAGGCCGGATCGTGTGCAATTTATTTGACCCTGGAGACACTTGTCAGTTGCAACTGGGTTCTGGACATAAAAGCCTAAAATTTATTACTTCAAAGTGTGGCTTTCGATCGACATTGTAGAGGAAAATGGGTTTCGTCTGTTTGATCCATCGACGACCCAATAGAGTGCATACAATGTTTCTACAAATCCTTCCCTTTTTTGTAAATGATAAACCTGGGATTGTAATGGGGAATTCACATCACTTTTTCATCGCTATCAGATCCAAATCTGTGACAGTTGAACAGGAGTTTTATCATTTAGTGATTGATCGGCCAACAATTTTTACCACTAGAAATGACTGACTTTATCAAGGATGCTAGAAACCAGATCAACAATGCAGCGCTTCCGTTCGATAGTATTTTAAACCACTGCTATCAAAAAGACAAGTTTCTATTAGAAGAAACCTATTTTTAGCCTGATCGCTTATCAACATGTTCTCCATCCACAGCCCATTCACCAATTATTCTTGTTGGTGGTCAACTGAATCCATCACTATTTCAAAGATACATCGTATATTTTAGTAAATCAAAAAAAGAAGTCGAGTGTCGTTAATTTAGGATCATTTGTAAAATTCAGTTTGATATTAAACCGTTTTTTTTTCTCGAGGTGAAATTATCCATAGTGTATCTTAAATCCCACCGCTTTCGGATTTTCGAAGCTGTTGCTGGAAAGTCATAGTTCACGTGACAGAGCCCTTGGCCAGTGATCAGTATATCATCCAAACGGGACACCATTGTACGGTTATTACACGCGGCATGGCAAAATATAGGTTTGTCGTCACAAACACAGTTGCAAGAATCACTCAGTGGTTGGCTGAATGATCTTAAAGTAACCGGGCTTAAAAATCAACCTGACACATCAGCCGAAAACTAATAAATCATTCATGACACGTCATTTCAAAATTGAATGCAAGTTTTATATTACACTAGTGAGTATCGATGGTCTTCTCGTTAACGTGACAAAAACTGGATTTACAGCGAACAGCGCAGCTATTCTGCAAAGCAACAAAACAGCCTCAAGAGACCCGTCACTGAAGGACCCACGAACTCATTCACTGAGTGTGAACCCAACATACTTTTCAATGATTCTGGATTTTCTTGTGCTTGGTAGTTGCAACTAGGGATGGCGCCAGACATCTGCGCTGTCACTCAGCTCGCGGATGCGTCTGATCTATTGGGGCCGTTATGACGTTCGACACTTTAAATTACCCACTCATGGTAGCCGGTTTCCAATTCATACTGCGCATCATGCCATATCGCAACTGCAGACGTCTTCAATCTCGTCCTCACTCCACTCGTGTACAAATTAAAAATTACCTCATTGTCTTCGATGAAAGTGGCAGACTAAACTCGTACCACGGATTCCGATCATTTGATTATCCAGTCTTCTTCTCCTTCTTCTCCATTCTTGTTAAAAAACGAAATCACTTTTTTATCATCCACCAGCTACCCTTAGTTTTCTAGTTATACGTTCCACCTCTCTCTCTACCTTTTAGTCAAAGCTAGTATTCGTACCATTCGTCCACTAATCAGTCGCCAATTCAGGACTGCAAAATATTGATTGTTCCGGTCATGTGTTTTAGTTGAATTAGTCTAATCTTCGTCCTTCTTTCTTACATTGATTCCCTATCTTCCAATAGTGACCGCCCACATAATCCACCGTTTCCGCCAAGATAGAACCAAGTGTTCGGCAGTTATGCAAACATCTAACGGACGTTTCATCCTCAGCCAAGCCGAACGCCTACTCTCATTCACCACTTGCAGCCGAAAATTCCAGTTCCTTCCCGGATCGGTCTTCCAAAATATTTTCTCTCCTGTTTGTCTTCCATCCGTAGTTTCTATGACCATCCTTTTTCTGAAACCCAGGGAAAGCGAGTTTTGCTTCCCGTTTGGTCACTCATTCTGATCTGTCCAATTCTTCTAGTCCTGCATTTTCTTCGTTTCTCAATGTTACCCTTTTTGTACTTCGTATTATCACTTGGAAGATTCTCCTGGCGTTGCGCTATCTGAACATTCGGGAACAACCTGGTATGGATGGGGCGCCACCCATCATCCTTAAGATGCAATCCTCTGAGATGGCTCTTTTTACCTCGCCATCTCTCTCTATCTCACAAACTTCATGTTTTCCGAACACCTTGGAAACATGCCATGGTTTTCCTTATTCCTCTGGCTCGAAAAAATATTATCCAATTTCCCGTTAATCAGATGCTTTGAAAGACTATAAAATTGTCATCTCCGAACAACTGCTTTCTTTTCTCGAACTCGAAGGACTACCTTGCGACCGCCATTATGGCTTCCGACCCATCGTTTAGCCGGCGATGCTCCGAGCTTCGTCTCAAATTCCTACTCAGTTACCACTGAGAAACACTCGTAGTAACACTAGACAACTTTAAGGCTGTTGAGTAAGTTTGACAAGAAATTATTAATGCAAAACTGCCTACCTTCACATCCTCTCCAGTCCTCGCCTCTTGAATATCAAGCTTCTACTTTAAGCTAACCTGCTCCGTCGGAGTTGATGAAGTCTTTTCTATCCCTCTCGTGTAAGTGTTGGCTTTTCTCACAGTTTACTACCTGAATCAACCCTGCTTCTTTTCTTTATTTATGATCTTTCGTTTAGTGCCTTTGACCCAATCCATTGATTCTCCGATGACCCCGCCCTTCATTGGTCTCCCTGCTATCGGGAACACCAGCATCGTTCGTGACCACAGTGTTGCCAATCTATCCCTAAACTCAGATCTCGTACACCTCTTCTGTTGGAACTAATGTCCCCGAGCCCTTTCTTCTCTCAATTCCGTTGGAAAATCACTCGTCCTCTCTGCATTTGTCTGCTGACTCGACTGAACTATGTTGCACAGATTTTGTTTCTCCTCTCGGTTTGTCCATTGGTTTTTCATTATGTAGGCTTTCTTTTACAGATTGATTTCCACATTGCTAACAGAGTCGGGTCTCTGTCTCAAGTCAGGCGGTTTTTTTCAGTCCAACCCATCTTTTAGTGTTTACAGCTCAAATCCGACTCGTACTATACTGTAATTAATTATGTGTGGGATAGTGATTTATCTACTTCTTTTTCTGTTCATGTCCGGGTTCGAAGGAAGGCCACCCGGATGATCGATGACTTTACCCAAAAGTCCAGTGTGTAGTCACTGGCCCATTTTTGGGCGGGTTTTTTGTTGTCCTCTTTCTCTCTTTACCCTTTTGGGGTTTTGTTTTTTAGAGTTTGCATCAACAGCCTCTCTCCTTGTAACCTCTCCTCACCCAACCGAAAAACGGCCAGCCATTCATTCTTATCACTTTTCTTTTATTAAATGTCGTACTTCTATCGTTCAGTCTCGCTTTTCCTCGGATTCCAAAACTGTGTGGCATTCACCCATTTTTAGCCTTCTATATTCTCTGTCCACAGCATAATCATTAAGGTGGCTTCTGCTTAATTGTCTCTCATAGTCTGTTTACACTTTGATTTTTGATGATGGGTTCAACCCTTACATTGCATTTTACCATATGTGGCAATCATTTTAATAGGCAAATAAATTCTTTGTCAGCACAGAAAGTGTGGCTTAAATGTTATTTAGTCCATGCTGGTTCTTACGCTCTGGATGGGGTGATCATTTAATTCGGAACCTGCAAAATATCCCGCAATTCTTTTAAGTTTTCATTTCTACTACTAAACCCCACTCAGTAGCCTCCGGCGACGGTCTTGATTATAGAAGCTGTCATTCGTGCATTCATTCATGATGGGGTACTTGGGCTGAGCAGCGAGCACGGCGGAATGATTTTGAAAGGTTATCATAATTTGCTACCCTTGAGTCCTTTCTTGATACTCTAAAATATAGCACATGATATTTTATCTTGTGTACGTCATTTGTCAAACCGGCTTACGGCGTATTTTTTGCTTTTTCTGGCAAGCACTATACTTTGTGGATCGGTTGCTGTCAGCTTCGTATCAATTGCGGCATGACGCAGGTCTAAAGAATGTCACAAACTATACATGTGCAAAAAAATATTGAAAACAGAAGCAACAAGTTCCACAGTCTCCTTTTCAAGTGCAAAACACCGGATGGGGTGTGAGTCTGAGCCTGTTCCGTCGACGAGAAATTGAGTAGTTTTAAGTCAAGCAACGAGCCTTTTCACGAACATGGATAAGGATGAATTCCCAACTTGGACGATTGAATAGCACAAGAGAAATATGGAAATATGGCAAACAATTACTGAATTGCAATTAGATTTAACAGGGCGAAAAAGCCATCGATGGTGAAAAATCATGAAGCCCGGTATTATCCGGTTTCGGTTATTTGGATTCCGTGTCAGGAAAAGTCTATCAATTTTTATGACTCATTGTTGCTCAAAACTTTTTCAAATTCAAAAGTCAGTGTTAGCGCAAGTCTTTACAACAAACGTGAGTTTACCACAGTTACGTCCTGTCACGTTCAGCTGGGCTTAACATAGGAAGTACTAGTCCCCAAGGCTAGTGGGATGACACTATATAGTCGTTGGGATCGATCAATGGGGCCCAAACGGGAGTTGATTCCCCGGTAGGCTTAAACTTAGGGCAAACAACCACGCACCAATAAGTTGCTGCATACTTCAGCCTGTTTCAGATTTTAGGCAACAGAATACGGACTGAAAATTGCGAAGTTATTCGCTGTTCGATCGACGAGGCTGGAAAGCAAGGAGAGGTGAGAACTGACAAATCCCTTCAATAACCGAATAGTTTTTGTACTTGCTGGGTTGGATTCGATCAATTTTCCTTAACTGCCTGATGATTCCAGAATTTATAGAAGTAACGTAACCGATACCGGATACACATTAGCATGTGTTCGTACACCAACTGGACATTGAGTAACACGTTCTTTATTTCGATAAAACCGATGAACATAGACGCACATGACAAGGGAACTACTTGTAAGCATGTTGTCATCTCGTAAAATCGTTTCGGAAGACATACTCAACAGTGGCGCGGAGTTTCGGATCGGAATTCTCTGGTACACGTGACTAATGACCGTTACGACAGAACTTGCCTGACACGATCTTCCCTGCGGATGATCCCCTAGACAAGCACTGAACCTCCGCTGTGCTACAGTTATCATTCCATGATATCACTCTTAGAAGTTCCAAAAATATGCATTTAATTATGTCTTCAGGGGCTCTGTTTATTGTAATGAAATGCTGATCCATGAAGTAACTCACCATGTGATGTCATCGCTCAACTCACCATTAAGAAACCACTGAACCACTGTACAGCTGCTTCAACCTTGTTGGGATTAATCATGAAAACATATAATCTCCTACTACTAACTCAACCCAGATACCCAAGTTCTGTAGGTCATCTCCAAAGCCTTTGTTGCGCTTAGGCTACCTGGATAGATGTCCATCAGTAGGGTTTGATTGCTGTGAGCCCGCGGCCCGTGACCGTACAACTCAGTGACGGATAAGTAAAACAACATGTGGTGAAGTTCAACAAACCGTTCAGTCTGCCCGGTAGCGTAATGGCTAAGGCGTTCGACTCAATCGTTCGTCCCGGGTTCGCGTCCCAGTTCGGGCGCGGTCGATATGCACTGCCGATGATTCCTAACGAGGAAGAAACAGATGGACAGCGCTTCCATGGTTTGTTAGTGGTGATTTGAGCGTTGGTATCACATGGTGAATTGTTTCACGAGGACATTTAATCTTCTACTCCTAAAACACTGATTCAGCGATCACAATTACCTCAATGCGTGAATCAGTTTCAAAAGCAAATGAGAACATGTAAAGTAGTTGGGAAGATTGGAGGTTCGCAGTGGGTAAAACGGAAGCTGAAGCAAATCCACATCCCTGATGAAATGACAAGTCTTCTGAGCAACATAGTTGATGGAAATCTGGTTTCGGTTTTCAAAATACCAGTGGATTCACAAAGATTTGATGTGTAATTTCTTTGAAAAAATCGATGCGAATGGGACGAGCAGTATGTAAAACAAAACACTAAAAATGACCGTACTAGCAAAGTCACGGGTAGTGCTTCGTGTGCTGTGGTAAACCGATTAACGTCAAGACGTTTCAAACTGACGGTCATGTGTTCTAGTCCTCCTACCGCTTTATAGTCGGTATATCACCGTAACTAAATCTAGCGGCTTTAGTAGCTTGTCTTGATTCATGTACATCTCCAACTCGCCTAATCAAGGGGGAATCGCCAAAACAGGCTCTAACCAGTCAACACAACTGTTTCCCTTTGATATAACCAAACGATCAATGTGGGTCCGCTCATGTTGAGCCCATTCGCTGATTATGTCCGGCTAACAGAACCATGGTCTGGTCTTTCGTCCTTGTTCCAATCAGTGCCCCCGCTGGCCTCTGAGCTTGTCCCGAAAATCAGATCACCTTTAATCCGTCCGCAAGCTAGGGGGCTTGGCTGATTCGGTATTTGCTTTTGGCTTTCAGTCGATAAAATTCCAAGCCCGGGTGTTTTCGCCTGCCGTTATAGCAGTGAGTTCTTTTGGATGTAATCAGTCTTCACTTCCATATAACTCAATGCACCGAAGTGGAGTGGCCCTGCACTTTTGGCATCCTCGTGTAACCTCCACTTGCACCTAGCGCTGCTCGACTTCTTCACTTGACAACCCTGAGTTGGCGGCTAGCTTCTTCGGAGAGCAGTGCACCTCCTAAAAGATTATCTAAAAAGAGGACCTGAGAACTGAAAGGCAAGTGGTGAGATAACCATGTGAGAGTGGGACATGGTTTCCACTCGTCACTTGGTTTTCATCTCAGTCACATTTGCATATTTTGACAAGCGAAATACGAAAAACTGACGTTAAGCAATCTGCAGAAAATTCTGATAGCCGGGTTGTATGCCACCAATGATGTACTCGTTTCCTGTGGTCCATGTGGCCACTCGTATTTGTATTGTATAGACTTTGATATACATAAATGTCGCAATTCAGTCAAAAACCGTGGTGAAAAATAATAATAATAATAATAATAGTTATACTCATCAAATTGTAAAAAGGGGAAAAAAGAAACTAGTCATGAGAATGACATCAGGACTTAAGGTCGATTGCTCAGGCGGTCGATTGAAACGCGATTCCGGTTGGTCAAGATGCGTCCTAAACATAGAACAGTAGATTATGTAAGGAGTGTATCGAAAAATCGATGCACTATGTATTGGTTTTTATTGTGAATGGTATAATGTTAATAACAGCGTTGTTGGTAGATGTAATGTGCCAAAGTTTCGAATACCGTGGGTTGTAAAACTTGCCGAGAAAGGATACCCACGGTAATCGAAACATCGGTGCATTACATCTACCGACAACGCTGTTATTAACATTCATCATTCACAATAGAACAGCAGAGTTCGTATTACCTATTGATTCTAAAGCAAATGGAACGAAAACCGAATCTCGCTGAGACATACGAGTAGCACTTTGAAGGGTCGTTGTACAGGGGATGTGTGGGATCTGAAACTATCTTGTGGGCAAACTTTTACATGCGCTGATCACATGGTTTAACGAGCAATTGGCTTAGTGGTATAAAAGATACACGGCTAAAAGTGACAGTTCCCGGCGGAAAATTTTAAAGTTCTTTTGAAAGTAAAGCTGCAGAAGTAACAGGAGAAGAATAAAGAAGGACTGTAAATCACGTGAGTATACAAAACAGTAGATGGTGCTTTGTTTCACCGTGTAGTCTTGAGCCCTTCTGATCTGAAATGACAACCCTCAGAGATTCTTTACACAGGTGGAAATGTGAGAAATCCAATTCAGATTTTCATCAATAATAACCCATAGACATTTTACAGAATCAACCCTGTTAAGTGTCTCTTAGTCGATGGATGACAACTCAGATAGGTAGGCTGACCGCGGGGGAGAGAATACACTTTTGAAACGTTTAGATTTGTTGAGATTTAAACCAGATTGTTTAGAGAAATCGTAGATAAAAGATAAATCATTGAAAAAAAATTAAAGTTACCTTTGCTTGGATGAGCTTGAGAGAGCGCAATATCATCAGCACATTCATAAACAAAATAGGGGCGAATAGTTGATAAGTCATCGATGTACGTGGAGACGAGACACAGTGAAGGAGCAGTACCCTGAAGTAGGTTTGAGTCATTAACCAACGGTTTTGATATTTTACTCCTAGTCGTGTGCACGGGGTTCAGTTGGTTAAATAATTGTCCAGCTATGCTAACAACAACTAAACGTTGCCAGTTTGTGACTCAGAACACATTGTAAAATAGAACAGAATGGAGTCGAATAGTGTAAGAAGGCACAATGTAGAGATTTCACAGACGCCTCTAATGACTTACACGTATGATGAGTAAGGGAGACGACATCGTCCAAATAGGACATGTTAGATTTAGAAGCAAACTGAAAGGGGATTCCTAGGGGAACTCAAGCACTCAAGTAGAGCATAATGTGTCAGATTAGGACCGGAAGACGTTAAGACAGTGCGGCGAAAGCACTTAGCCGAATCAGTAGATCTGGTAGATTTTGAGATGGGAACATCAGGAACTACGGGTCTCCAGGAGTCAGAGATAGAATACAAGCTTGGTGATGTGTTAATCAGAGAAGTTAATGCACCCGTCAGGGTGACAGCACTGTACCTTAAATGGTTGAGGGCAGACTGTCAGGACCAACACCTGCGGTAATTTTAGTGATGCGGAGAAGTTCAGGAAACTCTTCCCTAGAAAGCCTTGTAACTGTCATTTCATTGTTCTATGCGAAAGTGACTGGAGTATAAGCAGAAAGATACATGAAAACTTGAGTAATGCTGTCGACATTCGCAGAACATTTCACATGTTTCTTTTTCTTCCCACACAACGGTAGAATACCTTCCCATAGGAATCGGTTGTTGTTACCACTACGAATTTGGTTGGCGAATGTCATATCGATGTTTGATTTTAGCTCTTATTCTGGCGGAAACGTCTTGCACACGTGGATTATTACGGGGTTTGCAGACTTGTTCTTTGTGTCTCAACAGCGGTTTCAGAATCTTGGAGGAGATAAGGCCATTTCAGACGAATAGGGTTTATAGGGGATAACAGATCTCTAAGGTGACATTGGAGTCTGTGAAAATTCTGGCATCGTTAATCAGGTGTTCGAAGGAGAAACAGACAGATGCGTGTGAAAGTTCTGTGAAGAAGAGTAATCTTGTTGTGTGAAAAACTGGGGATTTGATTTGTTCGCCTAAAAGAAAATGGTCTTAGAAGAAGCATTGATCACTAGTTGAGATAGGCGCAAATAGTTCCACGGAAATGAAATTATGGTAGTTAGTAATAAATCTATCTAAAATGAAGTTGCCTCCCGGTGGGAGAAACCTAGAGGTCTGTCAAACCAGACACAACCAGTGACAGCTGATGCATGATTGAAGTTACTTTCAATAATATGTAGACTATCCTCAAGAAGTGGAGCAATAAATGCTGGAAAAGAATCGAAAAAAGTTGTGACGTTGCCTTGTGAGCTAAAAAGGGACAGTGTATATGTTTGTTGTTATTGCATTGCTATGGCTGGACGACTTAGGATGACACTGAGTTAGCAAGCTGTCAGATGGACTTCTGAAGTACGCACAGACGACCTCGGACTTGTGAGACCAGAGAGAGTTCATAAATGTTGTCATAACACCTCTAGTCTTCTCCTTCTTGGAATCCCTGACCTGCCTGTTGAGTTTGAAGCTCTCAATCGAGACGAGTGAATCAACAATATCCGGGTTCCACCACGATTCCTGTATGCAAATGGCACAAGTGTGAACGTGAATCGGTGATTGGAGTACGAGGGACAGATCCGACATCGTGGCAAACAAGGAACGAATACTGGTAGTAAACATTGCTGGAATGGACACCTTGGATGGACGGGTGTATTTAAGACGTCTCTACTATCCACAACGAGAGCTTCTTCTGAATGGATCAGAACATCTTTGAAGTACTACAGAGCGTGATCCCAGACGAGAATGAGAACCAATCAAGTTTTTAAACACCAGTAATTCCGACCGATTGTGACAGCGAACGGAGGCCATAATGGAACCAAAAATGTCGCAAGAAAACTCCGAGATGATTATGCCATAACCAGTCAAATGGCATGTACGAGAACGATCTATCACTGAAATCGTACTTTTATCCAACCGAATACCTCACATGTATACAACACAATAGCACTCATTCGTAATCGGGGGCATAACACGTCAACTGTCGCAATGAACAGAAAATACCTGTTCGTTCGGAACTCTAATTAGTAAACAGAGTTAGGTAGACGAAATGATCCGTACAGATGGCTTCTCGGAAAAGCAGACTTATCAGAAGATATGTCAAAAGAAAGCGGTCCTGGGATCAAGCGAAGTCTGATAGGCAAACAATAACTATTCCCCACTTTCTAACTGTTTACAGATCGTATTGGAGATCCGCTTTCAAAATACTCCTCAAAGGCAGTTCGAAAACTGTTCAACTTCGCTGAGCCAAATATGTTCAACTCATTTTACCTGGTTGCTGCTCAGGTGTTCAAAAATCGAATTTCAATGCACATCACAGCCGCATGTGTTTGATCTTTCCCTCTGATCTGATCCCATCAATGGGGCTTGACCAAGAAAATATCACCGGTGGGTTAAAAAAGGCTATCGGAATCTCGGCAGTTGAACTCCTGGGCCACTCTGTGAATATGGAAGACTCAGTCATTGTCATCCGTAAAATCCAATGAGCCCATTTGGTCCATTCAGGACGGTCAAGTTATTTTATTTTAAGTCAACCGAGTTTATTGACTAGCAATCGAGGGGTCGTGAGAATGCTGCAATCAACCGTCTAATATTGTTTTCAGAACAAGTATGCCGTCAAAAATACTTGCTATCGAAGTTTGAGTTGTTAAAGAAATTGACGTCATCCCATGTCAACTGACTGAAGTCGTAGAAACTAACCTGCCAAGGGCATATTGATTAAACAAATACACAAACGTCTGTTTGTGTGGGTTGGCTCAGTATTCAGAGTGCCGTATTATCATGGGATCGATTCAGTCACGCGACGATGATGATGATGGTGATGATAACTATGGTAGTTGTAACAAAATGAATCATCATATTTTATATCAAGCTCACTCACAAGGTTTATAATTCTAGTCAAGGGAGGCGTAATAACCATAGTCATCTCATCTTTGCGAGTAAGAATGATTAGCATTTGGAAATATCGGAGAATGGTCGATAGTTAAGACTGCGTAGGATGATCAAGTGAAGCAGCAATCGTGGGCTTTTAAGGCTGTCATCTTTTCCAAGCTGTTTCTGCGATATTTGGGTCGAATAATTTTTCCTAATTGTACCAGCAGTGAGGGCACTTGCAAAACGTCATAGCATACAAACTGGTTTCATGGTCCGCGTAGCGATTCAATAACAAGTGAGAGACTGCCAGTTTCAAACAACCCAACAGGAAGGAAACAAATAATTGTAAATTTTTCAGTCCTTGGGCAGCCTTCGCGCTCAGTCTTTTTCCGGTAGCACACATTCTACTACGGGCCTGGTAATTATTTGCTTTCGAGATCGATACTTGTCAAGTTTTTTTATCGGTTTATCACGATGCACGTCTTCTCGCCAAAATACATTCCACTTCAAAACAAATTAATGTACTGTGTCTTAATAGGTTGGTTTGTTCGTCGTGATAATTCATACCTTTCAAGGTTGAATTCCAAAAAAGACATTCGAATGAATAATTATAAAGTGAGTGTGGGGGACTGTAAGTTTTGTTTGTGAAGAAACGGCTGTGGTAAATCTCTCTCGTTCCTGGTGTATCTTATTGGCTACTTGAAGACATCAGTCACCATCCCATGGTTGGTCACTTGTCTTCTCACATTCATTGTGAAAAGAACCAGGAGAGACTTCAGTCGACATCAGGCACGTCCGTGGATGGACCTCAACGCAGTGCGTTGCTGTGCCTTTTAGCTGATGATCGTCACTATGCCACTATTTTCCAAGACGAATCAGTTCTACGGAAGTCCTACTGACCTACTAACCTAGGAGCGGAATTCAACACACCATACTTCATCCACACGAATGCTGACAGCTTTGTCAACCTGATTATTTGCAGTCTGGCCTGAACTTTGACGTCCATTTTACCAGCTTAATGTGGCTGTACGCCACCCCAAGTTTCAGTTACACTGATACTGATCAACACTCCCTCCTGGCATAGTGGGCCCTATGAGAGCATACCTTGTCGAATACACTCACGTGTAAAGCATGCCATTAAAAACGGTCGCAGGCGTCCCTGAAGTAACCGCAGGTCCATCCACTTTAAAACAGGCCCACGAGCGTGGACTGTGTAAGATGTCTTTCAAATATTCGTACCCAAATCAGGTGATGTAAAGGCTATGAGATGTCTGATCCCACGGTACGTCTGAAATTGGCGTGCTTAAACTAATTGGTGGGTTGGACTACTGTAATCCTGAAAGATTGCCTGAAATTAAAACACTTCCAATACATCCTCTTGTAATTCGCCCAGCTATCTGTCACTTGCTCCTTTGTGAGTCCCATTGGTTGACCTCAAATTTTTTGGTGTTCGGATAGTTGTCCGAGTATTGGATCGACTAATTCCTTGTTTAAACAATGGGGAGAGGGTCATTTTTGTGGACTGGGCGGAAAGTGTGGCACCGACTGAGGTGTGTCACCAGGGTACACACTCAAGCAGAACATCAGTTCACTTTTTCTGCCCAAGATCTTAGAATCGATTCTCCAGTGCCATGGATCTTACCACAATTAGTGAATGTCACAATTTGTGGGGAACAACCAAGGATGATAGGTCGCCTATGAGTAGGCACACCCAAGGTTAATTTGACTATACAGAAACCATACCTTTGAGAGTGAGCTTCAGTCAAAAAGTAGTCAAAAAATAGAACAAAAATCTGCGTAAAAACGAGCGCTCGATGAAAGGAAATAAATAGAAGGTACCTATCCTGTGGTTCAAACAAATACAAGAGATTCTGCACGCCTAATCAGGTCCAACAAACAAGTGCCCGAGCGTGACAGCCAAAAAGCAATGGAAACGAGCGGACTACCTACAGTCGACCGACGTGAGCGATCAAACGAACGCGAACTGCAACAAAACAAGCGTCGCAAGTGACGACCAAAACCAACGTCACTAAGGCCAAGTTGGTCAGAGGAACAAACAGAAGAGGGGGGATGCGTTTTCAATCAATTTTGATGTTATACACCCGATTCACAATCTTTGCTTGTAGTTGGACTAGACAAAGAATAAGAATGTGTCCGTACGCGACGGTATTGTAAAGGCAAACTAGAAAATGTGCGACTAGCGGAAGAACGAGAAAAGTCACGTAAAATGTTGTGTAAAGATAGTGATTCGTGTTATTCAAAAAACCCATTACAGGCAACCGAGTGCTTTGTTCGGTAAGACCTGTGAACATGCGCTCTTGTTCATCTGACTGTAACGTGAACGTGGTTCCGAAGACTTGACAGTGGAACAGAAATCAATTTTTTGCAAAACAAAAATTCAGGTAGCAGTAAGTCCTGAAAGTACTATTCTAAATCGAAAAACTTGTAGAACACGTTTTTAAGATACTCCCGATTTATAAAAATAAGAAACACTGGGGTAAGTGCCGTGATATCGTGGAATATATACACGTTCTTTATGTTTCATCCGAGAGGGAATATCAGCCGAAACTTTTTCCAAACTAATAAACGAATGAGTTTTCTTGAACTGGTTAGCCTTTGGTAAATGTGTTGGTATTGAACAGAGCTGTCGAATGAGGAAAATATAAAATTCCTTTAGAACAATCAATCACAGAGAATGGGAAGAGATTCTATCGATGCTTACGAAACAAAGTTACTAGTATGGTTGCAGCTACTGAACTTTGTCGAACTAGGGAGGATTTGAACATAAATAGACGAGACAAACGAATGTAGGATGCTCTCTTGGAACAGAGAGAGGGAGCGAGGATTAGGGCATGTCAAGAGAGACAAACTGACGGTGTTAGAAATGTAGCAATACGAGACATATGGATCATTCAGGTTCAATCTAGTTTACCAAAGGAACGGCGGAGGTACATCCTGGTGCATGCAGCTGCATTCCCCAAGACAAAATATGCGAAATTTGCTTTGTCAGATACGCCTTCAAGAACAAAAATCATTGTTGAATGAAAAATCTGGGCTCCATCTTCCGTCGTGATCATTAACAATTTGTATGAAAACTCCTCTGGCCTCGGGCGGAATAAACTCCAGTTAGCAGTAACTAAGGAAGTGTTTTCTGGGACGATTTCGATGGGCAACATGGCCGATTGTTGGAACCGGTATCATTCAAACAGTATCATTCCAAAAGCGAGTAGAATGAGGCCAGTAGCGGCATAAAAACAATGGACATTGTAAAGATAACGGTGATAGTGACAGATCCCTGGAGCACACCGTGTAGTTTTTGACGAATTCATGATTTCCGCCAGTTTATTTTTCAACTTTGTTTATAAACTTACTTCTGTGGGCATTTGTAAGCTTGTAGGTGGTTGATTTAGCGTACTAGTCTGTTGGGTAAGCGAGGGATCAGACGGATATCGGTGCCGCAACTAATGACTCCGGTCAATAAATGTACATTTTGTGATAGAAATCGAATCGATCTGCTTCGTGCTTCAACCGATACCGAATCAAAACCGTGGGGTTCACATAATGGGTCAGTTCTTCGGTTGGATTAGTTGACATATTTCAATCCAGTGACCCATTTTAGTTTTTCTAAATCAGCTCACGCACTTACGGACGTGCTGGCGCTTAGCTGCACACTCACTAGTCCAGATTAGAGACTATCATGTCAGCATTAACCGGAATATCTCGTGGATGATAGGTTCAAACAGGAATGACAGCGGATAGCTGGGTTACATGTTAAGGAAAAAAACGGTTTGCAGCCATTCCAACGTTGTTTTGTTGAGTCTTTTACAGGCATGTTCACTGCTGGAACTTTGGGATCAACGGTGGGGGCGTACCGTACATGGTACTGGATAGTATCAGTTTTAGCCCATTTTACGCAGCCTCTTTCCAACATCCCACCAACCAACCCCCCTCGACTGCTGTGATGTTCAAACGTACAAATTATGTGCCAGTCAAAAGGCAAATGACCACTGAAATCGCGGAGGTTGAACAACAACCCAGTCAAATTGGTTTCTATTTTTAACACCGACCGAGTAGTCCAACTGACGGTACTAGGTCAGACAAAGGCCTTGACGAGAAAAAGGGCACGTTTGAACAAGATAATTTTTAAAGGATTATCATCAACATGACATCAAGTAGCAAATAAAAGAGGGAGGAGGGTTTTCATGCGCCTGATTTCCTGTAAAACGGCAATGAGATAAACATTCCATTTGATAAAAATTTATAGAACGAGTAACAAACAAAAATTTGGCTAATCAATACTCATTGATTATTAGGCAGCAAATTCGAGGCTAGACAGAAAGTACAAGTGAAAACAGTTTTGGTCTAAATGAACGGAAAACAAAATGGGATGATCAGTTAAAAGAAATATTGCGTTGGCATAGAACACGTTCCAAGTGAGTTGATGTAGGTAGTGTACAGCCCCTAAACACAGTCTACGGTCCAAATTTGGAATGACATTCGAACATGAAAACGAAGGTAACACGAAGAGTTGGAAATAAATGCGATTGTAAGAAAGATCGTAGGGAGTATGGTAAACTCCAATGGGAATAATATAACCGGATCTGAGTAACAGGGCAGAAAGGTGTTCCCGGGGTTTTAAATGAGTATGCATATCTTGCTCGGATGAGTAGAGCCTATTATCAACCACGCAGGCCTCCACCTAGATGGGCAAAATACCAAATCTGCAACTGGAAGAAGTGAAGCTAACCATGGACCCCGAATCCTTAATGTGCGTGAGGTCGCTCTTTGTGACTGACTAACTGAATTGGACGAATTCAAAAGGATGTAAATTCCCAATTCTAGAATGGGCGCATGTTTTAGTTTACTGACCGCGTGGTGCGTCTGCATGTTGATCAACGATTATGGATAATTGTGTAAAAATAGGCACGATAAAACCCTCGGAATAAATTAATGGATATCGGGTTTATCAACGACTAACTGAAAGTGTCGTTATCTAATGAACATATTCACCGGGTGTTGTTCTATGGAACCAAAACCGTAACGGAACAACTGCCGGTCCAAATCGTAAACTTCCAGGATATCCGCATTGCCCTCCATCGACTCCAAATGTGTGAAGGGTTTTGGGCACGTGGTTAACACCTCATTATCGATAAAGTTGGGTGTCCGACTGAGTTGCACCGGTACCGACAGCGAACTAAACTCCGCATGTCCGAAACAAGTGTTGCTTTATTAACATGTACGACTGAAAGCCAAACCTTATTCGGAGCAATCAGGGTGGCTAGTTGTCTTTGTCGATAATACCTTGACCAGAGTGAATCACTGAGATTGTCTTGAATTTTTATGCACCAGCTCAAGATCTATTGCGGGGGATCCAAATTCACAATAGAATGAGTGTCAAGTGATGATTTGTCAAACCTGATGATCGATAGCTGCAGAATATTTGGTTGGTAAGCTCACTTTTAAAAACCACACAAAATTCTTGGGGTCAGAAATGATGGAGACCCAACCGGACTACCATAGGTAATAAGAATATATCTAGTTAGTAAATGAACTGTGTCACAACTAAGTGGCGTGGGACATACGAATGCCGTAAGTGCTCAAAAAGTCGGGGGCAAATGCAACTGCCTATTGCTTATAAAATTCAAATTAATCTATCACTGTTGGCAAAAGCCGGTAGCTCGGTCATTACAACGGTAAATGTTTGCAATGTTAGCGTTAGATGTCATTAAGTCTTTGAGGTCTAACCCACTGAGCCGATGACTAAACCGTTTGACTAACAGTCGATCACCCTAAGTTCATATCCCAAACCCGGGGCGGTGGATGCGAATTTCGGTTTAATTTTTAGTGAGAATAGAGCAACTTCGCAGTGCTCCCATCGTTTTCTTTAGTCAGCTGGATATAGATATTGCACGAACCCCGATTGTCCGTTAAAAGAATGTAAACGCAGGGCTAAAAATGCCCACTGTGGTTTGACGATCTGAAGTGTTGCCAGATTTTGCATTCAGCTCAAACAGCACTCACATTCAGCTTTCCGTGCTCGCTGTCCATGAATGTGACGCACTGTGCATCATATCCCTCGAATATGGCCCCATCACCACACACCGTAGATGGTCGTAGACTGACAGCATCAGGACGACCTTATTTGTCACCGTTCACTTTCGGTGTGATTTCCCCATTTTAGGATTTAATTGTGCTACATCGTCATAGTTACAAGATAGTGAATACCTACCGGATAGACAATAATCCAATCCACCTTGCTACAATTCAATCTGACTCGACTATGAGGTCATATCAGACGCATTCGTTCGCTCGCCGTAGAGATGTGGAGGCATCCAACTTCATCTAGTAAAGGGCAGGAACGAGAGAAATCTCCCCTTCAAATGGTGCTTTGGGAGCTTAGTGATTAAACCAACATCAGCCTAGCATCAACCAACACGCGTACTGAACTCGGTCAGGCAGGCACTTGCTTTTGGTGCACCGTTTTCAGGCCACACAGTCGAATCGTTCGTGGACGGGACTAACATTTCTAACGTAATTATTTGGGGTTCATAACCCAAGAATTTGTGCGGTCACGATGGTTCACTGGAGCAACTTGTTCGTGCCCGAGTGTGTGTGTGTGTGTGCCTGTGTGTGTGCACGTGTGTACGTGTGTTTGTGTAGGACTGAGTGCAGTCAACTTGTGAGCGAATCGGTTCAAAGCCGTGCGAGGACAGGGAACTGATGATTGACTCATTCGTTCACGAGGCAAAACTGCGCCATTATACGTCTGACCCCATTTTCGAACGTGTACACAACATGGGTGAATCACCGACCGTGTCGGACCGGGCCTGGTGCAGATTCTCGCCGCCAGTCCAAGCGTAATGCCAGCGGGGAAAAAACAGTCAAATGTCGAGTAGTCAGGGTATGGAACATGCCATCGGTAAAACTGCTCCTCATGTTGGGCGCCACAGAGAGCGAGCGAGAGAAGGAGAACAGAGATGCCAAAAATGTTATCGCTCTCTTCAGTTTTATGGATGACGACCAGCAGGGCTCCGCAGATAGTGGCTGCCAGAGTGGGTTGTCAAAACAGAGACACCTAGAGTGTTGAAAACATTACCACAAAGGCAAGTCATTTGTCAGTTGAGGTAACCAATGCGGTTACATATTCAACGAAATAATTCCGCAGAATGACTCATCACAAAATAGGTGGAGGTGCCATACTTGTTTTTGAAAAGGCACGAAAACAACCGGTACATTAGGACAAAAGGAAAAAGCTGTGAATGATATAATGTTAATAACACAGCGCTGTGCTATTAACATTATACCCTTCACAATTAAAACCAATACGTGGCTCATCGATTTTTCGATACACTCCTTAAGTCATTTGGTCCTAAGATGAAAAAGTTATTCATATTTTTCTGAAGAGTTATCCATTTGGGTGTGGTTACTGTGACCATTGTACGTTATCAAGCAGATTGTGACCGCTCAGTCGACGCTATGAGAGATGATGAGTTGTTCATCTAAATCATCTTTCCGAATCCGACAAGAAACTCGTGGGCTGCTGGCCCTATGAGAGTGTTCTCAATATCGGATTATCTAAGTGAATCAATGGCTAATAGTTAAACTCACCCTACACTTTGGTTGTAGATAACAATTCACTGTCGTGCGGCTGATCACAACACGTGACCTTGTGGAGATTGTATGCCTACAAGCCAGTCCAAGTTTCTGGATCACAGTTACCGGTCAGGTGGGGAGGCGTGTGATGGGTCGAACTGCATCCGTTGTAATCATGTGTCAAGCGTGTCATAGAGCAAAAGACAACAAATGAACTTTTCTCCCACGTACAGGAGAATCCTAATTTACAAATCCACCGAGGTAGTCTCGATAAAGAATCCCATTTCTATACGGTGTTTGTAACAGAGTTCGCATGCTCATGACTACTACGATCGTTTATATATTACCATTATTCCTACCTCAGTGGCTTTATTCACACAGTGTACACCTCACGATCGATGGACTACCTTCGGATCTATGGCAGTCGTGATATCAGTCCTATATGGTCTCGAGATGACACGATTCCGACGGCTCAGTTGGTAGAGCAACTAACGGCGGCGGAGCTATAAAGCACAGCTTCACTCGAGCCAAACATTAGCACGTTAACACTTCGATTGTGAACGTAAATTATCACAATTACGATGAAACAAATCACTCTTTCTCCCGCACTTGTGAACAACAAATCTGTCGCCTGATAATGTAAGTAATCGACAAAGACAGTATGACATCTCAAGGAAAACATTCCAGCGGAAGAATTCAGGCAAGCGTTATGCCGATGCGACGGACCGAGCCAAAATTAGTACCGTTTAAAACAGTTGCTTTCGTTTAATTTTATTAGTTGATTGTTTGTCATTTCTTTTCATGGACTGGCAGCAAAATGCAAACCAGGTTCATGTTTCCTTAAAAGCCTATCATAATTTTTGGATCCGATATCGATCAAAAAACAACAATGAAATAATCATCTGTCGATTCTGTTTTCTCACCTACCTATTTCGGATAATTTCATTTATCTCAGTTGCCATGGGTGAAAGTGATGATGTAATTGAGGAAAACCATCAGATTACAGATAGGAAAGGAATTAGCTAAGAGTTGGAAGGTGTCTCGCTGATGACAAAACATGCCGCCAGTGGAGAATCATGTCTTCTCAAGGGCTCAAATCGGTAAGCTGATGACTTAGGTTCGAATACAGAACAGGTTATCAATCTATAAATTCCGCTTGTGAAACCAAGAAGGTGGTGCATAATTGCCTAAACAGCAGAAATGGTCAGAATACCCGATTAGCCGACAAATTATTGAACTTACTTTAATACGGAACAAAAACCAAGGCATTCTGTTGATCACAAGCAGACACGCACGTACACACACATACACAAGCCTTCTCAAGTTCGGCTGAGTCCGTGTGAGTTTGAACCTTTTACTTGGTTTTCTCATTACGCCATTATCCATTTCACTCCCAGAATTGATCCGTTTGGTAGGCGAATAAAACATATGGGTACATTTCGTTTTCGTGGATAAGTTGGGAAGAAAAAACGAGGGAAACTAGACGATACCCACAGCAACACATAAATAATTAACATGTTGCTAAAATATTCATTTAAACTCATTTTATCAGTCTGTCGCCAGAAGATAGTTAGTTAAAAGAACACATTTTCGATTATCTGTAACAACCGTTATTGTTGTTCAGTACTTCTCATAGTAAATCGTTCATTCAAGACTTACATAGAGTGACGAACAAGCTCGTTCTCAATTTAAATTGCAAACGTTTCATCACCAGTGGAGGAGACATCATCAGGTTTTTCCTAATCATGTTACTGTATCTCACTAAGTTCAACTCACACCAGCTGGGGATGGCGAACGAGAATGGTGGAATAGATTGAGGGGATGTTCCAAGCGAAAAAAGTGTCCATTAATTATTCAGATGTAAATCTAGACCAGAATCAATTAGCGTAATTAGTCTGAAATTTGCCTCACTCGATTTAGTGAGGAATAGATCACAGCAGGTTTATTGCCTGAACACGGTAATTTTGGACACAAGAAGGATCTTAAAGGCATGGTCGCTATCTCTAGCTGATTCATTCAGTTTTCTCGATTCAAGCAGGAACAATCAAATGTCGTCTGGCCGCTGAACATGGCCGCTCATTTATTTTCATTGCCAAACAAGTTATATAAACCTCATTGGTCGGTTGTGTCTAATCTCTTTGGCCCTCAACTTACCTTCCTGTTTGGAACCGATCAGATGCCTAACCCATGTCTCACTCACCTGGTGTCACATTCTAGGGAAGGATGAAACCGTAACCGGCGGAGAGAGTAACCGACCTAATGGTACGAACCAATACGAAGTGGCCATCAAAAAGTAGTAACGACTTTTCCGGAAGCGTTTCTCAAAGGACATGGGACACGTTATTGTTAAGTATCAAATCGCTCAAATCTCGGTCAACACAACAATCTCTATTTGCGAACCCCATCCAGGAACCTTTCGGAGAGCCGAACACGCAAGGAAGAAGGCAGAAGAAGACCTCTAGCTCAGCCGTTTATTTGGTCCTGAACCAAAGGCGATTGTGCAGTGAGCTCAGCTGATTATGCAGTTTTAGGTAATTTCGTTCATTCAAACAATGAATTGTTGTAAAGCGCATGAGTATTTTTCACCTTCGTCAATAGTCCGCTGGCGCGAATTTGAAATTTGGGGCGAAATTTTGATATTTCCAAAACGAGATGCCTTTGAACATGAATAACAACAGATTGGAGATCTGCAGCATCGATTTACGGGACAACGAGTTGTCCTCGACAGTTATCAACGAGCAGCCGCACGATTCTCCCAGTTCAACTGGTCATTCAGGACAGTAGAATCAACACGACCGGAAAGGGGCCCAAAGAAAGAAGTCATCGGAGTTCAGCACACTGCCAGATAGGCTTGGAATTGGTCGGCTAGTCCGAACGTGGATCTTGCGTGAGCATGGTTCGGGAAAAACAAGGTCCATTGTTTGGTAAGATCTGAGTTAAGAAACCCGTTTCGATGTGCAATAAACGCGTGGACCACTCACTTGTCCTCTTGTTACAATAAGGGTACTGTGGTCAGTCGTTTTCCGGACAAATCTGCATTACTGGCCGTACCCCAAATGTATAGAGTCCGGCACTGCATTCTTTAATCTTAGGCATAAGACTGGTTTGGATGTGAAGTGAAGTTCTGCATCACAGATGGTCTTATCAACTTAAGCTAACCGGCGGTGATGTTTACCTGCCGTATACTCTCCCGCAAAGGCAAATTAAAATATTGGTGTATTTCTTGCGAACGCTTTTTTTCTGAGTTCCCTCTTCATTATTTTTAGTTGTCTTCTATTTGAAGCGTTGCGGAGAACTTTGAGCTGAGAAAAAGTTTCGCAGAAACCCTATGTCCTTCTCAGTTTTTATCCGCACAAATTCTGCCACCTGTTAGACGAAGAAAGAACTACGTTTTCTTTATGTGTATAGCTCACTTTGGCACAGATATGTGACAATACTTTTGTTGTTCAGTTATTACCGGGTAAATTCATTAGTTTCCGTGTTCATGCAATAATGCGTTCATTCACTGTTTCATTACTAGTTTTCGTTCCGCACGACAGAATTCAGTTTCCGGTGCCTTATAATTTCGTTTGTTTAATTAGAACAAAACTGTGGAAGTGCACGCTTTGAACATTTCACACTACGTTACTGTGCACTGACAGCCGAACGGACCTACCGACCAGAGCAATCGACATTTTATCCAGAAGGTCTGTTTTGTTGTCTGGCTCCTTTTCTAATATCGATCGAACGTTTCTATGGGAGACAGTGAAAGTAATCACTTTCAGACTTAAGTCCATGTTTACACGCAATAAATACTCAATGTAGCGTTCGCACGGCAATGACTCTATTTGATTATTTTCGAGTTCATTCACGAAAACACGAACTACCGCGGTTTAGTGGGTGATACCAATGCTACTCCATCTTCCTGAGGCCATGTTTTCCTGCTGAATTTGAAATGGGGATTCGGGGTATCTTGGAAAAGAAGTTGCTGTAGCTCGTCAACCGGCAGGTCCATGTCAGTTTATTTCGTTTGGATATAATCCCGTATACGGTTAATTGTTTTATTGATTGGAATTTAGTGAAGAATGCAGTAACACGAAAGGTCGAAAAAACGAGTCCGTTCCAGATTTGGGTTCACCATGGGGTGTGTTTTAAAATCATCAGTCTTTTCCGGGTTCCACTTAAAACGTTTTCTTACGCGAGTCTCAAACAGATCTTAACGGTGTCCCTTTCTTGCGTACCCTGGAAGTTCGCCTATTCTGAGACTTGTCCAATCACATCTGCTGGTGATGTTACCTTGACTGGTAATGAAACATTCGTAACATCGTGAAACCATAAGGCGTTGACTACAACGAACACGGATTTTCAAAACCTTTGGAATTATTGTATCTGTTCGTCTTTCTTGCGGCACTAAAACCGATAAGGCCGTATCAGTATAGTTTAATAAAGGCAATTTGCCCTCCTTTTACAACTCCCTCCTTCTTGAAAGTTCCAGACATGAATACACTGCGGATGCTGGCGAATTCTAGGCTGATCGTTAGAAGGCTACAGAAAACTGTAAAGAGATAACCAACCAATCGTATGTTTTACACTACAGACAGGTTGTAAACAAATCCGATAATAAACACGGCTGCCGTCAGCTATCCCATCCTCCATGTCCTCATTTCGCTCCTTTCATCCTTTTATTTTTTCACGCTTTTGCTTCCTTCATTAATGCAATAACAGCGTACACCATTTTTCAAGAAGGGGCCGCGGCCAAAAGAAGGATTCCAAATAGGGAGTTTGACCGGCGGTGTGAGGATTCGGACCCCTGACCTTCACGTCCAAACGCTGCGACCTTATCCGCTTGGCCACCGCCGGTACGTGTCCTGTCAGTTTATGGAATTGGCTGCTTTGTTCGTACCGCTCTTGCACTACAATCGCATGCGTAGTTGGAGATCCGAATTCAGGCGGTCGATCCCAAATTGCATTTCGCGCTTTTGAATGGTGCGTCAAATGTACAGCTTGTTTACGACAAAAGAAAGGCCGATATCGACCAGTCGGCGGAATTAACACTAACTACTGGAAGTGATATTGCATTGACTTTTCAGATCAAGAGAGAACTTTGGCGAGGATCAATGCGACTGTGCGCGTACATCTTGTTTATCATGCAACACGGTTAAGGTGCCATTGGCGGGGTATGCCGAACGGCAGGTTTATGTGTGCAAACCGCTTAGCACAAATTTATCCCAGTTAAACTTGATCCGTGTCTAGTTTTGCATCCACATATGATAGGAGTAAAACAGCAATCCATGTGACAAATATTAATAATGGTGATAACAATAACAGTCACGAAGTCCCTTTTCTTTTAGACAACCCAACCGTGTTCGGATGGGATAGAGTTGGGCATCAGTGACGGTGAACTATGATCCATCAAATATGAATAGTTGTTTTGTGCCACCGAGTAACTGCATACAGCAAGAAAGTCAATCAGAACGAACAATCCACTGTCTGATTGATTTTAGATTGTAAAAACATGAGAGATTCTGCAGGTTGACATTTTGTTGGTTTTCAGTCTTTTTGTTCGGGAAACACGGCAAACGGTCTTCTAACTCGTTCGGGTACAACCAAGACCCACCGGGCCAAGAAACTCGACAGGCAACTTCCTCGCACCACATCATGTTAGTCTATGTCAGAACAGTCTCACGAGTCAGTCACATACGTTTGGGTTTTTATTCAGACGAAAGTCCTATTTATATAAGTTGAATGCAAAACTATTCAGTCAGTTACATCAGTCCAACTGATACATGTCCGAAAATCTTTCCACATCGTGCTTCTAATGCATGCGCGGTTTATTCGACAAAATCACGTGCACATCCAGATCTAGCCAACAAACTCTAGCAGTGGGCTAATCGAATTCAGAGTAAAAGGTATCAGGAATAATATTTCATTGTTAGGTCAAATAAACTCAATTTTATCCTCAATGATAATGTGCAACAGTGTCGAATTGGTTGTTCCCGTCTCTGGATTAGCAAATCAGAAGAAAGTGACAGTTTGGTTTTTCCTCCAACCCGTTTAATGGATCCCCGAACGACCTCGGGGTGCGTCTGAGGTAGTTAGTATGAAAGTTCTAGCAAGATGTTCCTTTTGTTCCCCTCTCCCTTTGGACTCGCTGGTCTAGGCTTGTATAACACAATGCACGACACATTTCACCCGTGATCGATCCAAGCCAGCTGGCTGATAAACATCTGCCAATGTGAACGCAGATCGGGCATCGGAAACTGATTATCAGGTTACACAAAATCGGGTGGCTTTTTGATTTGACAGTATTCCTATATGTGAAGGTTCTCTAGGTATTGTACTATGTTCTGCAAAATAGTTCTTTTCTAGTTCCGAATTCTAATTAAGTCGAGATTCTATTTCACAATCATGAGTATGTTTTTTATAATTTCTGGCATTAGAATCTTAATCAAATGTCTACCGATTTTGAGCAGCAATTAAGTCAATGGTTACTGAGGTCGAGGATACGCGTGTAAAACAAAAAATACCTTTATTAAAACTGGGTCGGTTAATAACTTCCTGTAATATGCTTCCAATTGCAAAACCCATCGCGTAATTACTGAACTTAATTTCGGCCAGCAATTTTCGGTTATTGGTTCGCCATTCGGTAAAACCGGCAGGTCAACAAAAAATTCCTTGTAGTAGTACTACATCCAGAGCCAGCGTGAATGATGAATTGTGGTTTGTAGTCGAACGGCACAAATATTTGGAGTTCGAGTAACACAGACTGAGGCGCCTTAATGGGCTTGAAGTGCTAGCCTATGTGGATAGTGTGAATCAGACACCTAGATAATTTGCGTTAAAGCTAAGCTGAACACTACTAGCGCGTAATAAATCAGGGAGTAAGCAATAAAATATCCCTTAATCTACAACTAATGTGTTTGCACATGAAGGGGATGTTAGATACACATATGTCACCGAAACTCGTAAATGCTGGTACTTAGGCCAATTCGATAGCCCGTATGTAGGCGAACGAGTGACCAAATGTCCAGAAAGTATTAGACGAAAGACTGTAAGATGTCACCGTGTGAATACAAGGGGTTCATTGGTTAATGGAATTTATTTGCTGCGTTTCCTTGTGTAGGTTTTCGTCACTCGATTTTGTGAAGAAGTCTAAACGATCGAGGTAAAATGCACTGGATAATCCGCTCTGCCGATTGCACACGGCAAGACAAGTATTTTTTTAACCTGTCATCTTGTCGGGTACCTAACTTAAAACCACAGGTCCTCTCTATTTCTGGTGGTCAACCTGTAGTTTTGTTTGTTATTAATCAACAGCCCTCCAAGTTCGCAAGCGTTTTAGTGAGAACAGTCAAGTCCAGCTGAAGCGGAGTTATTTTTGTATATCATATCATGCATATAAATAACCCGTGAAAGTCTGCACCTACAACAATCATCGGTCATCGCCAGTTTGACCCATCAGGTTTGTTAGCTTCCAGTCCGATATGGATAGTGTCGTTAGTTTGTGAGACCAGCACCACTCCATTTGACTGGGTGCATTTGACTCACAATGTGGTCAAACAGATTTTACTCTCAACACTCTCGCCATCCAATCATGACTGGCAATCAGATGGAGACTGATAGTCAATCTGATAGCAAAGCCTCGTTCTGACCACGGAACTGGAAAATGCTCACAACTTGGCACAGGCAGAATTTATATGCCTCTCTCTCTATCAACTAGCAGTTGTTCATTATCGCAAGATCAATGGTTGCCGATGGAATGACAAGATTTTCACTGGTACCAACAAGGAAGCATATCATCTGCTCCCATCCTCTGTCTGTTAACGAAATCTGGTTTTAACTGGTTGGCTGGTACTTCAGAATTTAGGGCTAGTTTTTTTGTTTGTGAGCAAAAGGTTTTCAGACTGTTCCATTATTCTCGGCAGTGATGGTTTAATTTCCACATGCAGGATTATTACTCATTTAGTTATCTATTCAACAGCATCAAAACACGTGAAAGATTTGTCAGTTTATGTTTACACTGCTTTTACTAAAATACTGTCTGAACTCGGATGTTTGATTTGGACCTCGTATGCAACATTGTTCCATATTGAGCAACACGGTCATAGGCTTCTTTCGTTCCTCGAAGGAATCAAGCCAGAAAGTACTCAAATTTTGCCTGGCCTCTACCGAAACCAGAGTGGAGGGGAGCCATATGGTACTCTTAACTCGAAAAACAATTTAAACGACATGACAAACTGTGAAATCTTCTGTCTTCGTTATTTCATTTTTACTCTAATTAGTCAGGGTTCCTTAAATCCAGTGATCCTAGTGTTCCATTCAGGAATCTGGGAATGACGTGACGAATAATCGGACACGCGGAAATCTGGCCACTGTTGTCCAAAATAAAGCGACAGTTAGAAACTTTTACCGAAGAAAATACTCCACCATCTGAAAGTTCAGAATTGCTGCAAATCGTGATGACGGGCCCAAAATATGTCCGGCCACTATTCGTGTCCATGGGAAGTTTCTTATGCATCTTGCTCTGTTTGCCTTAGCAAAGCTATAACTTGAGTGAGCAGGAATCATCCAGAACGTGACGTCGCTTTGAGACCAACGGTCAATTAAAACCAAAGACTCAAATTCAGGAATAACAACAGTGAAACAGAATTTGGAAAAATTCCACGTAAGGCCAAAAGCATTAGATCTGACTTGCCTTACCAAAGATGAAATAACGTAAGAGTAGGTGCTGAATCGTCATATGAACCACTGAAATCAAAGTTGACGCAATTGTCACAACAACTCACTGACTACGTCACTGAATGAGCCTCTGAAAAATCAGGCTTATGTAAGTCAGTTAATAGTGGCAGCATTCACTATAGTACTCCCCGTTGCTGCGTTGTCTTTGTCTCTAGTGTACTCCCTAGATCTGGCCTCGTCACAGATTGACGACACCACTGGCGATCAGTTTATGCATCCAGGTCGCCGATTGTGATGCGATAACATCTACCTAATTTCGTCCCTCATCTCTACCGATTAGCCGGCTGATCGATCAACCGACCAGACGAATATGTATTTACTTTTCACTTAACCTTATCATTATATCAGGTAAATGTGGTTCTAACGACTTGAGAATGGGTCAAAGAAAACTTTTGTTCGTTCACATCAAGTGTTTTAATAATGATAGGTTAAATCAGTCGGAGTGCTATTCGACAAGCCAATGCTGACCACAAAACCGGTATGAAGGATTTGTTAATTTTTAATAATCCAGATTCGACATCTGCTTAATTTGCCTTTTCTCTTTAGGGGTACTGCGAAATAATCATAGCGATAGAATCCACTTACGACTTACAGGTCAAAATCAGAGCTTGTATCTTTTGCATTTAGCGATGCTACTGTGATGCGTCACCGTGAGAAACACGTGACACTGAGCTGTAGCTTCACAATCAGTTGTACCTATGGACCGCCAAGTCACAATCTCATTGATCCAGGGCTAGAAAGACCAGACTCATCCACTGGCCTTGGTTCCAAGGTGTGATATTTTTTTCGATCCAACCGAAACTCGATAGACCAGATCTCATCTCCCTAAAAACGATTACCACTTTATATTCTGATTGTGCACAAAGACACGAGGTTAAGAAATTAAATCATCCCCTGTTTATATTTAGTGTTAAACAAATTAGGAGTAGTTGGGTTTGAACGAACTTGGTTACCATGGCGGGATCACTTGAACATGGAAACTGTGAATCAGCCGAGATGTGCAAATAAAATTTGCATGAAAAGACTTGATGTTGATGTAATCATAGAGACTAACTAAAACACTCACTCGATAAAAATCATTCTCTCACGCGTCCCTGACGTCACAGCTACACATCAGCAAACGGATACAACGTTTCCCCCTAAGCAGATGGAAAATTTTATTTCGATATTGTCTGCCAATGCAGGATAGTGAAACTCCTAGGAAGGGAAAATCTCAATCACTACCAAAGTGTGTACTGAATACAAGGTCATTCGTGTGCGCTTCTTTAAGCTGTCATATTGTTTCTGTGACAACCTAACTAAAAGCCACCAATAATTACTTCTGATATTTAAATGTAGGGATAGCGGTAAAACTAAAACCAGTTTTAAAATTTGAAACATTTCAGAAAGCCTAGTTTTGGATTAAATAAGACTTCTATGTTTGGCATTCAATGAGAAAAAGTTCACCTTTGGAGAATATTATAAAAGGCGAAAACAAATAGATGAATATATATTGAAAATAAAAGTTTGCGTAACTTTCAATTTGGCAGTCAGTCCGTCTTGCTGAGGAGTCCATAGTGTGAAGACAGGCATTAAAACATGGTTTTTGTTGGGGGCTTCTATTTAGCTTCCTTATATCAGCAAAAGATCTGTTTTACATCTCATTTGAATATGTGGGTTTTAACTAAGCTTAGACAACCATGCGGATGGATTCAGCTCCAAAACACTCCAACTAGAGCTAAATTTATAATGCCCACTCAGATAAAGTATTTCTGTTATCTATTTCAGAAGTCACTCTGGGAACGTGGTCATTGCACAGAATTCTGAGTCGTGTAAAGTCTCACTTCGGATTTAGTAGTTTTTTTGGGTAAGAATGCAATCACCCACAAGCTGTTCGTTATCAAGCGCCTGAGATCAAGCTAAATTTGAGGATGGAAATCAAGACATTCCCTCCTACAAAATCTGACACGACGAAATTTCGTCCCAATGTCAATTCAAATTCGAAATCCAAATACATTGTGGAAAAAGGTAGATTCTACCTATCCAGCAGGTCAAATTTGAAAATACGTTACATTGGAGCTGTAGGCCTCATTGAATCGCACAGCGAAAATAAAGTGATTAAATCCAAGTTCTAGTTACGCTCAGTGAATCGTAAGTTTTGAAGAAAAATAATGAGGGCCACTTTCTACCAATGCTCTGCTCTATAATTTCAAATAGACGAAGGCCATGATTAGCAGCACGCACACTAATAATCTCAGAATAAGAATTAAAACGTGACCATGTCGTTCATTTATCAGTTATCGTTTTTCTTATGTAAGCTTTGGCAAATGTAAAAGCCAACTGTCCTTTTTCTTCCGGAAAATGTGCCCCATTCATTGAATTTAGTTTCTACTTAGGACCAGATAGGTGTCGACTATCGCGAGAAACCGAATGAATTAAACAAACTGCACCCGCAGCTGGGTGGTTTCGGTGTTCGGACGGATGAACTAACTAATAGAAGTGCAGTTCAATCTGTCAACGAAAACCGTTTATTGATAACTTTAGAAGCCATGGAAGCACTACACAGCTTTTTCATCCTTGTTAGGAATCATCAGTAGTGCATGAGATGCGAACCCGGCACGAACGAGTTTAGGACCCTGCTCGGTAGCATGATGGCCAAGGTATTTGGCTGAAAATCGTTGACCCGGGTTGGCGTCCCAGTTCCGACGCAGTGGATATGCACTGCTGATGATTCTAGCAAGGATGTGTTGTTAATGGTGAGTTGAGCGTTGGTATCACATGGTTGATTATTTTATGGGAATGTAATCTAATACGATCACATACCAACTTTAGAAGCATTGTTCGATTTTCTCATTCCCGTTTGCATAAGTGCCAAAGTGTCGATTTTTTTCGAATAAAAATTTTGCTGTTCGTAACTGATTGCTAGGAGTCCACGATTTTTCTGACCAAAAATATTCCACCAGGGCTCGAAGAGAAAGGCCACGAAAAGTTCTAGTCGTTAGCTATTGTGAACAATAATTTATTAATTATTTCGTTCGCAGTTCAGTGCTCGTTGAGTTTTGAGTGGACCTGAGTAAGCATATATATATATATAACAGGTGTAAGCAAAGTGTAAATAAATCTGCATAGGGCTTCCGATTGACTATGTCTTTTCACTTCCGGGTCTATAGCTTTTCCTAGTGTTGTTACCCTAACCTACTGCCAGTAAAAGTTTAACCTGTCAAAAATAGTACTCATAGTCTTATACATCTTGTCAGACTTTAAACCGTAGTGATAATGTCTTAGGAGTGGTTCTGTCTTCTATCTACCGTCTTGGCAAGCAAGTTAACCTATACCGGACTGCACTGACAATGCTAGCCAGGAATGTGTATGAGGCCGAGTTTTGTACGCAAAAATAGAACGAATTCGGCAGTTTGAATTTTGAAAAAATCACATGGTTTTTTCAGCTCCGAAACCGAACGTCTTTGCCAAAACGGGAATGCATAGGCGAGGAATGCCATTCACAAACACACTCTTGAAATAGAATTTCTGCTTTTGATAAACAAATTTTACATTGTCAACAATGTCTTTCCCAAACATCCTAAACTAAGTAACTATTCTGTGGGAAACAATCATTTTGATTCTGGTTGGTTTGTTCAACCCGGTGGGGACGAGTTCTTTTTGTTTCAGTGACCCTGACCGAGGTATTTTGTATTGGAGCCTAGCTGATCGGTACCCCAGTGAGAAGCACACCACGTTATCGATACGTGAGACACGGTAGACTGGTAACGGATTATTCGGAAGGAGTTTACCAATGGATCGACCAATCAGAATATGGTAATCCTGAGGGATGATACGTAATACGATCCGAGGGGTAGGAAGCACATCATTCATGTCCCTTAGATCTCACGTGCTTTCGACTAAGTAAATATGATTTATTTGTTCCATTGAGGAGTGGAAAAAAATGATTGTCAAAAATGATTGTCGATTCTAACTCCGTAGATTCCTGAGTAGCTTTAGTTACAACCCATGTTTCAATCGAACATAATTCACGTTGAATAACCTGTTTGGCTTTCTAATCGTCTGCGTTTTGATGGTCCACTATCATGACATCACCGGTAAACATGTAAATGATAGAACTTTTTTCAATACGCACACTCACTCGTTTTAGTTTTCACTCCCTGCGAGGAAAGTAACAGAGGCTACCTAACAGGGATTTTCTGTTTGAACTCACTTCATTGAAACCATTCGATAAAATGATTGATTAACACAAAGACAGCCAGTAGATATGGAGATTTAGACCAACGAAGATGTCACTGTCATTCGAAATGTCGCAAATTTCTGAACAACGACATTCTTCGAGCATGAAATTCTGTTTGTTGATTGACTTACAAATTTTTATGGTACATTTCTAGAAGCAATCACAAGTCACAACTCGATTCCTAGAATAGATTTTTAAGGAAAATTATCTATTGTGATTACTTCGACCTGACCGATGCTTGACAATTTTCAAGTAGACAGTAAATCCTGCTGTGACAATAGTTCACCGATCCGCATGAGTGTGAACACGAAACCGGAAGGATTTTCGTCAGCGCGACAACCAACAAAAAAATAATGGGTCTGGTACAATGTATACCCAAGAGCTTACTTTTATGTAGGCTATACACTCGGATATTCGATGTTATCGTCAGCAGCTACTTGTCCTACAGGAGCGTAGATCACATTGTTCGGCGTGGTCTTGACTAGTGCCCGACTCCAGTGTTTGCTGTGTGGATCGTGAAAATGGCTTTGAACAGCCAGAAAACTTTTTCACCTTCTATTGATTTAAAAATATGGATTAATCCTAAACCATGTTTTTGGTTTCCATTGGGTTCTGGTCGCTGAAATTTGTGTTTAGATGGCCAGTCGAAGGACATCATCAGTTCGCGTGTGCAGTTGTTGGGGTTCTTCCTAATTTATGGGTTGCCATTGCGTTTGACCTTGAATTCTTTTGAAGACCTTGATATGGGATTTATGCGTCCAGTTTCCACTTGAACTCCGTTGGTTTGGCCTTTAACGTTTGTGAAACTCAATCTTCTGAGGTCAAGGGTTAAACATGCAGAATTCAAGTGGAAAACAAGCGCATAGTTTTCGGGTCAGGGTTGTGAAGGAAATTCCAGGTAAAAACCAATCGAAACTATAAATAGAGAACCCCAACAACGGCACACACGTACTGACGATGTCACCTGGAACGTCTGCGGTTTAAACGTAAAGTTCAACGATCAGAACATGAAAAATCTTACCATATTCCCCGGTCCATCTCACTACTCTTTCATCATTTTTCTTTTACTTCCTTTATTGATGAAATAACAATGTGCATCATTTTTCTGGAGGGAGACCACGGCCAACATAAGGCTACCAAGCGGGGATCTCGACCGGCTGTGGGAGAATTCGAACCAGCGACCTTATCCGCTTGGCCATCACTTATCTCACTTTTACTTTAAGCTGCCAACTCTTGAGAAGGAATGATCCCAATTTACGGGTGCAGAAGATTAGGTCTTCCCGAAAACGGAAACTAAATGGAAGGTTGAAACTGAGGGGCAATAAGTGAAGAAAAGCAAACAAATTACTGATGCTCGTGCAGCACTGTATCGTACGGCATCACATGTGATTGATTCACTCTAAGGATTTCTTGATTGCAGCTTTGGCCAAAAGGTTTAATTTTTATGTAGTTCTCTATGCGCGATAGCTGTCTTGCAATCGCAGATGAGTCTGGAACTGATCGTGGCCCTAGAAGTCAAACTCTGACAGGGAAACCGATCACTGTAGGGGCCGGAATGACCTTAAGAGACCTAGAAAACGCGCTCCTGATTTTGTCCATTCATACTCGGATTGAATGGCTGGCTCGATCGTTTCGGAAAATCAAGTTGATTGAAACCACGAGTGTCTCCATTGTCTTAATTAGTCCACCGCTGATATGGATCGTTTGTATGGGATTAGTAGTGCGAATTGTAAGAACCGTCGGGGTTGATTTGTACAGGTAAACCCGTGATTTTGAAAAGACAACTACAGACACTGTGAGTTAGATGATAGGCCAAATGATCGCACAGAATGCAAAGAAATCCTGAAATTTCGATAGTTTGGATGCGATGTTAGACTAATATCCAGAGAGAGAGAGAAAGATAAATTATAGGCTATTAGTGACCAACACGCTCTTCTGAAAGGATGAAATAAGATCTCTATACATTTTTGGTATGAACGGCCTGAAGGATGAACCGCGCATAACGTAGCCTGGGGGAAAAGTCAAGAAATTTAAGCATTTATGAGGCAGTGTCCATCAAACAACTGCCAACTTACTATTAACATGCTATTTGAATCCCCGGAATATTGGAGGAGGGTTGGCTTAGAAAGCATCAGCTGCCTCAGCTGCCTCAGCGAATCTGTCAGTCGAGGTCAAGGGACAATTGATCAATACAAGATGATTTTTCGGAACTCGGTTGACTCACATTTGACTCGGATTACGACTAAAATTAGTCACGTTTCAAGAGACGTTTAGAACAATAGTGGGGCAGTTAAGTTCATTCACTACCCTGTTTTACTTAGCTAGAAGATTGGTAACCGGGTGTATTCGTCCTGATAATGGCTGCACGCTCCCGGTTTCCATTTATGGAGACGCTTATGAGACATTTATCAGGTTCCTTG
Source organism: Fasciolopsis buskii (assembly GCA_008360955.1). NCBI lineage: Eukaryota > Metazoa > Platyhelminthes > Trematoda > Plagiorchiida > Fasciolidae > Fasciolopsis > Fasciolopsis buskii. Next base: position 292,316 of record LUCM01007073.1, read on the forward strand.
AAAAACATAGCTCACTGAAATCGAATCATTTATGACGTGGGTATCAAGTTTACTAGAGACCAATTCCTATAAATCATGAATGTCATTCCGTTATTAACCATTGGCCTATAGTAAAAAAAACAGTTTAGGTCGTCAACGGTTGACCACTCTGTCTCATTGGCGAAGCTTCTTTGACTGTGCGAATGTCCTTGAGTATTTTATTGTTCCGGACCTGACTCGATTCCTTCCAAGTACACATGAAGCCTAGACTAAAAATTCAGGGAAAACAAATAATGATGAATTATAGTTCCATTAAACATTGCTACTGAGTAGCTGCACAACGTGAAATCTGAGTGGACGAAAGTAAATGTTTGCTAATAACAACTGTTCCGCATTATCAGCCCAGAAATGCATTCGAAAAAATCAGCTGTTTTTTGGAGAAATCTGCTCTTTCATTTAAAAAATGAATGAAGTTTCTATATTGATGTACCCTAACTGGAAACATCTGGAGATCAGTCTATTCACTGATTGCGGATTGGTGTAACGACTGCCACGTGTTACTGTCAAATTGCACCAAGAACAAACTCACATTCAGTTGTAATTAACGAGTGAATTTATATGAATAAAATTCAACCTGCCATATAATAATATTGTTCAGTTCACCACAGACAACCATGGAATTCGTATACAGCAGTCATTCCTACTGGGAGCAATTAGAACTGTGGGGCGTCCACTATTTCGAGACTGGAGCTTGAACTGAGGTATGAACAGGTGTGAACCGCACACGTAAGCCATTTACGGTGTAGCGACGGACTTTCTGTCTGACACCGATAACACATCATATAACATCTTAAAATTACTGATTTCCGCTTACTCCCGGACTATTATACCCCCTGCTATCAACTGTCTACGGAGTTTCAGGAATTTGTCAAAAGTTGTGCGCATCACATTCTTTCCGATTCCCGGCCAGCTGTCCCTCGGAGCATACTCGTTGTGTATTCGGTATGTTCCATCCCAAGGAAAAGTGGACGAATGTATCTTGAATTTTAGCGTTAAACTCTCCGGCGATTTGTTTCAAACGGATGATAGCAATTCGATATTGGATTCTATTTATGTGTACCCAGGTGGTACTAGTTTATTCAGTGGAACTAATTTCTGTCTCGAGTACTGTGCATAGTAAAACCTGATTAACTATTGTGTCTAATTAGCAAAAGCAGTTTTCAGTCGAATTGCCTTACGTAGGCCGTTGGCAAGACTAGACGAAGTGTAAACATCCCACCAGATATACCGTCCGTTTTAACAAAAGCAGTTCTATTCGGGGTCAATTTGGACGTCTGCAGAATATTGGAAGTCGCGAATATGAAAGACAAAAAGATGTCTATAATAAGTTAATTTTCGTGTGTTCATGACTATCATCCAATTCGCCTTGATCGCAGACGAGTTATTGTTGGCCAAAGTGACAGGCGAAAATGATCCTACTTTTCGGCATTCGCTGGGCACTAACCAAAGGCCATTTCGAAAGACGGGATTCGTACAAATACGATGGAACGCATCCACCGTCGGCTACAAATCAGCCGATCCAATGTCGAGTGGCAATGAATTGTTTGTTAATCATATGATTTTCAGTGATCACCTAGTCACGTAGCACTATCAGCTGATCGCCGAGACAATGGGCATCACTTCACAACTGCTAAAGTGTTCAATTTAGCCGACTAAGACATCTGAGATAACGCATAAAAGTAGTAAATACGCGTTGTGGAAATTTTCCACAATCAATTTGTCAAAACCCCTCCGTTCCGATGGCCAAAGATTAACTCAGCGTTGTCGCAGGACCGAAAAGACTGTGAACCGAGTGATTCTGATTCTTTATCCGTAATCCTAATACCGCGTTTGCTCCACTGACTAGGTAAAAAAAATTAAGTAGAAAGCTTTGTACAGTAAGCACCATCGTTTTTAATCCATAAAACAGAAAAACCTGTTTTGTCAAACAAGCTTAGAACGAATTTGGCATGCTGTTGTGTTTCAAATCAAAACATTTGGTCAGTCGTTGTGTGTTCCCAGAATCCAACGTTTTGTTGACAAAATAGGTTTTCTTGTGCACCGTATTCCTGCTTGGAAGAAATCAAATTCACGTGCCCATTCTATCTACTCTACAACAACAGCAACCGTCGGTGCACTTCGGCCTTCGGGGTTTGAAAACTGTTGCACTTCGCAATATCAACAAAAGTGGTTGACATATCAACCATGAGTGTCTTGATGGGTGCCATTTCTTGATCCAGCTTAGTTTTTCTCATACAAGATCGGATCTGTTGCAGAAAATTGCACATAAATGAAAAATTTAAGTAGAAAATTCGTCGAACGGGTTGCGATTTTTCCATAGATTGTGAAAAGTAAAATTGAAGGGAATGTATAGGAAAAAGACACGAAGCAATGTACGGTCAGCAATGACCAGTAAGCACTGTCTTAGGAAGTTAGCTTGGAAAATGTGGAAGTGAAAATGGTATGAGATTCGATTGATTTACCAAAACGAGAGATGGAGACCACAAAAGTACGATATCCTCAGGAAATTCGGGGACACAGCCATATTTGGATACCTAGGAGAATAGAAGCAGTTGTTGTCTTTCCATCGGTAAAGCATCCCATTGGACTGAACAGCCAAACGGACGATCGAAGATAGTTGAACTGAAAGTTGTATGCGGCACTGTCGGAACAGAGGGTTTCGGCTTGCCGCATGTAGCGCTGTTATTGTATTTTTGATGACAGCCACGAGTGTCTATCCACAGGGAATACTTCAGAACTCAAACCTGAATCCGGTCAACGTTTATGGATATCTTGGATTGGGTGCCAGTAAATCCTAGCATTTGATCACAACCTGATACTGTATCCTGGATACGGGTGACTATTTGTGGGACCAACTTGTATCCCACAAGCATCCGGTCTTTGTGATTAGAACCGAAATTCAACGAAAGAAACTATATAAATGAAACAGTCATTTCCTAAGCCCACATTTCTCTTACATATTTGCCATTGAAATGTGACCAGGTCCGAGATTCCAGCGTCAAACTGGGAGTTTGTTACGTGTACATTTCCGACACCATCTTCAACATAACGCGTGACAAACGTATTGGATCCGATTTCAATTTCCCGCGCCTCAGTTTGCGTAAAAGTTCTTTACCGGCAACTAGTTGTAATGACCGTGGTTGCACTAATTTATGATTCATGCATATACATTCTGGAATCGTGGTTAAATTTCACTTCAAAATTTTCGTTGAATTACCAATAAATTTTGTTCAGCTAGTGAGTTAAAAGGGTTCTGGAATTCCATTCGTGGATTCGAGTTTATTTATTGAGAAATCAGTTATTTTTCATTTATTCTAAATACCATATTTGCACCACGTTTCAAGCGAATCGCACAATGTAACATTTTGTTCTTGAACGTTGTTATATTAACTCGTCATTGTGGATAAGTTGAAGATTATCTAGGGTGATTTGAGATATGAAGCTCCGGAGACTAAAAAGACAGCATTTTTCTTGTCATTCATGGGGATGAATGCTCATGGGCTCAACAAAAGTCTTGCTTATCCGAAGACCCCGATGTCTGTCAAATGCGCCGAAATGAAATCTTTGTTGCTGACACACTTTCGTCCCTTGAACTTTGAGGCAGCTGAAGCAGCCCATTTTCATAACTTGCTACGGAAACCGGACGCGAATATTCGCGGTTCCATACTGCAACTACATGCTCGAGCAAAAAAAGTGTGATTTTGGTGGCCATCTGAAAATTCAATTTGGCGATCGATTCATAGCATTAATCATCCCACACTAATTCAAAATCTTCTGTTACTCGAGAAGTGTACCATTCTTGTCTTTTCGCACTGTGTGTACAAAGTTTCATGGTGTGAAAGCGGCCACAGACGACAGTCTCACTATTTTATACAAAAAAATGCCAGAATCTCCAAAATGTCATCTGGTTATTCTCGGAATTTCAAAACGAGTAACCGGAATCCGGCAGGCTTCACAATCCCGACTTCAAATAAAAATCAGCTCGGGAACTTTGTGTTTCGTATGACAGTTCGCACCCCCGGTACGGCTGTCCGTATCGACAATCCACCTGTTGTAACTGTGGTCAGACTGGACACATCCAGCTTGTGTGCGACTCTACCAGACATTGCAAACTCGTACAGTCAGTTAATATGAAGTCCAGCAACATACGCCATGAATTCTATTTTTTCTATTAACTGTTGGTTGTTCAAAATCAAATCACACTTTTTAGGATTCTTACAACTATTAGGGGCATCAGACACTATTTTATTGTTGATACTGGTAGCTTTGAGTCCATTATTCCAAAGCATCAGTCGGCTAACTTTTATTTTAGATACCACATCCGCCCTAGTTCACTCACCAATCATGGCACCACAAGACATTCCATTCCTGTTGTGTGCATAACCACTATTCCCATTTTTCATTCTTGCAACGAGGTAGTTGATTGAGATTCTGTTGTGACTGACTCAAGTTCTTCTGATTTGAGATTAACAGTCATGAAGTTGCTTCGCATTCAGTTGTATTTGCTTGCCAGTTCTAACAGTAATTTTGCTCCGAAAGATTTTATTCTTTGAATGTTTTAAGCTACTGGTGCCATGAAAGTAATCTCCCTGTTGTTCCTGAAGCGACCAAAGAGCCGACGTTTCTCCAGTGGCACATCATTCCTTCCGTTCTCCCTGAACCGATCTCCAAAGTGGAATCTTCATCCTGGACTACCCCAATTGTGACCCGACTGAAATCCGATGAGAAAACACCTCGAATATGCGGTGACTATTAGTTGACTTCTAACCGTTGTCCGAAAAAGTGCACTTGTGTCACTGCTGAACTCGAAGACATTCTCAATGAACTTACTGATTCAAAGCTGTTTACAAAAACTTACTTGAAAGGTGAGTATCTTCAGTTTCCTCTGGATGAATCACCGATGTCAGTAACTACGGTCAGTATACCATTCGCATTCTGTCGATATAGATTCTTGTCTTTTGGCCTCATCAATTCATCTATCATCTTTGAGCAAATGATGAATAAGCTTGCGGAAGATACCAACAGAGTTGAAGTTTACCCGAATGATGTCACCGTGCTTGTTTTAGATGAAGCCACTCATGATGTGCGTACCTTGAAACTGTTTGATGATAAAAATATTGTTGCTAATCCAAAGAAATGTTCCTTTTTTACCACCACTTTTGAATTTCTTGACTATTTGGTCGATGATAACGGTTTCGAACCGGGTCTTTAACGGCTGGGTCCTTTGTAGGTTTACCGCCACCGAAGAGATTGTCAAAGCTACGCTGTTTATTGGGTTGTGTTCACTATTATTTCAATTTTTTTCAACGACCTTGTTTGTCTCAGTTGGTCTCTTAGCCCTCCTTCGTTCATTTCGTGCCTCACTTTTTGTCTTCTCTTGCTGTTCCTCACCCATTATCTCCTATGATCACCCCTGCTCTGATTAGCGGTGCTTCGCCTGTTGGAATTGGTGCACTCGTAGAGCAAGATGGCACGACTCCGATAGTCCCAAACCCAGCGCCTAACACTAGCCGTCTGCTGGGCAGCCAAGCGTCTGCTCAGGTAATTGTTTGGTATATAATTTCAGATTATTTCTGATCATAAGGATCTGAAATTTATATTCAGTTCAACGAAGTCCTTGTCCCATTCTTCTACTGCATGAAGCATTTCCCCAGTGCATACAACTACACATTCTTCATGTTTACTTTTTTTATCTTGCACGTCTCATTTGGCAGCACGAGGTGATTCCCATGAATTTCTTTTGATTCAACCTTCACCAGTCAACCGATGGAATATTTTACGTGACACTCGCAAATACTTTGCATCTGTCTTAACTGCTATGAGTGGAGGTTGGACCGGATTTGTCAAACGCAAGTTTCCTGATTTTTGTAAGCTCGGTGATGAACTTTCATTAACTCCGTATTGTATTTTAGCCCTAAATGATATTGTGATAACGCCGGCGCGCCCCGAGGCTGTTCTAGTAGACTTGCATTCTGGCCATTTAAGCTTTTAGAAGACGAAATCACATGCCAGGCTCAGTTGTTGGCGACCTAACAGAGATAGTGATACATGCCTGAATGCAAAAGACTACCCGGGTTGTCTGCACACGTCCCCCGTTACAGCATCCAAATGGACCCCAAAGTGAATGTCCACTGAAGCTTGGTGACGAGTTCATGCAGATTATTGCGGTGCATTTCTGAATAAATACCATGCTTTGGTGATCATTGATTCTTATTCAAAGTGGCAGGGATCGCCCACTGCGGAACTCACTATGCACGCTTTGGAGGAATTGCTCAACAGGAAAGCGGTACTTCCGGTTCCAGTGACGGTCAATGGAACTCACTTTATTGCCGAAGTGTTAGGTACACGGTTGAATAGTATTGGTTGCAGGTACTCATTTACTGCTGCCAGAAACCCCCTGTTCTAATGGACAGGCAGAAAATCTTGTGATAGCAGTGGAAAATGACATAAGTGTCTCACAGTTCTCGACACCCCATGAATTTAAGAAGTGCGTTCAGAATTCTTTACTTCAATATCGCAATTATTGTCATTCTACCACTCATGAAAACCCATTCAAACTCTTTGAAGTGACATTTTATCGTTGTAACGATTTGGGTCGATCATCAATTTTAATACTTAAGAACCTCGGTGAACAAATGTACCGTATTTTGGATACTGATGATTTATCCGTATATCCCCGTCATGTTGACCAAATGCTTTCCGGAGAATCAAATATGGATGACGCTCAAAAGAATTCCAGTGAAATTCGAAATTCCGTCCGTTTTTAGTAAAAAAAAGCTAATCTCGACTATAAAATCCGGACTTCCACTTCACAAGTGGCTGATGCGGTGACTGTAGTGAGACTAAATGATCATTCATGTAAATGTAACTTGCACTCACAGTCAAACTTCACTGCAAGGTTTTGAGTGAATTACAGATGAAATTCAAGCCCGGCTGGTGTATTCGACTGTTTTGAGACCCCACTGGTTGATTTGAGCTTATTCATTGAGAATTCGATTATTAGTCATTAGCTCACAATATCACACTAGCACAAACTCAGGTGTACCAAATTGATCTTACTAAGCCTTTGTTATTAGTTATTTTTGCCTAACAAGCCTTTTTTCTTTCAGTACCTATGTGGTAACAAATTCATTAATTCGGTCCATTCAAGTTGCAAGTTTTGCCGCCAGAAGTTAGACAAACGGATCCTGTTGCTTTTGCGAATAACGTGGCCGTCTACAGCGCAGATCAAGATCCGATTGTAAGGCCATGTGGCCATTTTGCTTGCCAATCGAATAATGGTCCCATGGTAACCGGTCAAATGGTGAGTGAACAACAATTCCCAATTTACAATGCATAAATGTTGATCAAGGAGCAGTAACTGTTCTCGTGCTAAAGTTTGCTCGGAACGAGAGTCGAATATCACTGTTACGATGTTGCCTATGTACAATTCCAGGTGGCACATATGGAGCTACGTCTGCAATTCCGTGCCTGCCTTTTCCGTTTTCTTTTGCTCTGACCATCACAAAGGACAAAGTTCGATTTCGTCTGTACCACAGAATTGTGCGTTCGGTTGTTTTGATCTGATTTAACTTATCTAAACATTTGTAAAGATGGACGTTTGTCGAGAAAAGCTACGGGGTCCTATAATTTTGTCGCACATTTCATCTAATTTTAAATCAGATGCTCATGAAGAAATGACCATGAGAACTAGTCTACTCTATGAAATAGACGAAAAGGGATAACCACTTGAATGTGTATAGGTAAATTCGACTATTTTGTAAGGTGTACTCATTTGTGTCTCAGTTTCCAGATCAGATTATCTGTGTAACGGCTGCCGCACTGTCTGCATCATGCAAGTCACGGGGCACGAAAACATCACATGTCTAGAATCAAGATCAGGGTTGGGTTTGACGCAGACACGAGCAGACTACGTCAAACCGGTCGATAAAATGACTAATAAAGTCGCTGAATCCGCATTTGAAAGGCGCAAAACCAAACACTGGAGTAATGAGTTTTGATCAAATAGTTCTTTCTCCTGGATATGTTACTTCTGATCGGAACTCAGCAGACAATTGGTACATTGATAGCTGTCAGGCATCGAATTCTCAAAAATCCCTTTCAAGAAGTGTTCACGTCGAAAAATCATCTAAGACATATACCAGTTGGTGGTCAGAACGCCCCGACAACACCTGGTCTTCCGCTTTGACATAAATAATCGCTTATTAGAAATATGCTCACCATTCCACCAAAAGTTGGATCGGCAACTTTCGTTCAGGGCACTCGTGAGTGAATAACAAAAATTCGTTTATTTTTGGGAATTTTGTGACATTATCGTCTGGGTGGCCTATGATTATCTGTGGGGATCTCAAAGCTCACTCGTTCGACACGTGCCAAGCTCACATGTCTCAAATGATTCTCCTTACCACAATTTACCGGTTTCATCTACCACGTGAGTGATTTGGCTCGCAAGTGAAGCCGATTGCCGGTATACAAGATGGAATTTCACTAACTACATGTCTGCAATCACAGGTTATGGCTGTCTGCCAGTTAGGAGCTAATGGTCACTTGGAAAGTATGATAACATCTGTCATTTCCCCCACTCAAAAATGCTAAATCTATTCTTGAATTGTTGTCAGTTTAAAATTACCAACGACGTCGAAAAATGATAATAAATGATATCGTGCAACTATGTGATCTGGCAACGAGAATAAAAAGCAAATGGTGGTCTGTGAACAAATAGCACTGAACTGAAAAGACAATGTCAGCCCCGAATCGAGGGCATCTAACCCTACCTGGTCTGATTTTAGTGCGTATCCAGGCGACGCTCGTGACCGTGCGGAATCAATAGAATGCACACAGAACGTAGTGTGATCACATCAATAGTACCATGCCAGAAAAATAGCCTATTTAGCATAAAATCTATCAGAACTGGTGAGGATAAAATGAACGGTCAGCTTATTGTTTTCAAAACCTGCCTTATGTGGATGTTTTGAAGATTCATACGTTCTCAGCACCACTAAATCATTTAAAATAGCACAGATAAATAATTCCATAAGTTTTGTATATGAACCAGTCCGTTCTAAAGGAAATATCGACTTGTTAGAAACCTGGTGCAGATAGTGTGAGACGAGAGTCCCTATGAAAGCAGGACGATTTGAAGGTAACGTGATATAACCTGACTGATGGATTGCCTGTTCACAAACAGTACTCATCTCTTCTGAGCCCTTTTAATCCCTTGTCTTGAAATAAACTGTTTCTTAGGTTGGCGTTAGTTGCAGAATTGTTCCATACGTAAGTTCGCCGCAGATTTACCCTTGAGCAATAAAGTCAAATTGACCGTAAAACGCTTGAGACCGCTGTAAAGTGATTTTATCTTTTTTAGGAGTCATATACAGTGGACATCGGCTCTGTGTCTTTGCAATTCCATCGAAACCTGGCCTCGGTAGGCAAGGTTCATGATTCGCAGAACACGGGCGACAAGATTCGCTTTGGATCTGTATCAAACCATTGCGTGTCTGGGGTACGCATCATGAGTCTTTCACGCTGAACAGATGACACAAACTTTGGGGTGATTCTGAGACTTTTGATAAATGTTCCTCTTGGACTGTGGGACTGTTCATCAAGCCCGTCGTGTTCAATATGCAATGTGGACGGGTCACTACTCATAATTAGTAATATCTAGAAAAAATAATACAGTTTGATGTGTCAGCACAGATAACTCCCATGCTAAAGGCACAGTACGTGGTGGAAACTGCCGGAATTCGCTTACTCGTCTCTGTGCCTGTATGTTCAGTAATCATGGAGGGTTGATTGGCACAAGATTGGTTGACCAATGCCAGTCATTTTATTTTCGGGTGTATCTAAGCCCGTCACGCATTTCCGTTGGTTGTTAACGAATGTCTACTTTTTAGTTGACCAAGGACGCAGTACGTGATTACCGTTCACCACACAGCAGTCTCAGTTGATCGACCACAACCGGAAGGGAATTTTATTACAGCTATTCAAAGCAGTCCTTGATCACTTTTTACTGGCTAATTTTAGCATAAAATTAGCTAGTCGCGGTTCATTTTCATCGAATTGATCCAGTAAACGCTTTGACAAGTTCCGCTGTTCTAGCAGTTCGCGATTTTTTAGACTTAGCTTCTGAAAGAGGTTAGTTGTAAGGTGCTGGGCTTTAAGGGACTGACTGAGTCGGAGTACGTAAGCCATTCTTTGAGGCAAGCAATGATTGGCAGATGAATCCAGGTTGTCAGTCAGTCGTTTGATAAGAAAGTAAAAAACCTTAAACAAGGGACTGCTTCATGTCCGTCCAACTAGACCGTAGGGACTGTAGGACGAGATACTACCAAGCAAAGGTTGGAGACAAGATGATAAGACTCCGTATCACAATCGGATGGCGTCCGTGAATTCAAAATTGATCTTCAGTATGCTTCGTCAACTGGTTGCCTTGAAGTTAATTTTCACTATTTTCCGTTCTGTGTTCTCTTTTGAGACTCGGGTATTGTGAAGTGACAGACGAAACCAGGGCAATTTTTGCCACAATGTTAAAGGTTACAGAAGCTGAAACTGACGCACGGATAGTCTGTAACGATCGGCAATGGTATTACGGAATGTAAAACTCGATTAATCAGTTGGAATCTACGTGTGTACATTTTGCCTGGTTGCTCAGCCCATAACCGGCCACCGTACAATGATTCTCGTCCTAGTCGGGGTTGTTACGGCAGTCGTTTTCGTTTTTCACTCTCTCGCTCTCTCTTACGCCTTATCTTCCTAACTTCTTCTCTATTCATGCCAAAATGTGCATGGCGTTCGGGAAACGGGCTTCTTCCCGTGATGCAAGGCTGTTAGCCAGCAACATTTACGTTCAGGCTGTTGTTGGTGTGTCAGCCCCCGTCACTGCCCACCACGAATAGCGACAACCAATTTTGGAACAATGAGCTATCAAAATGGAACACAGAATGTATCGCTGGTTGGTTGTTTGAATCGTTTAACCAAGAAGCATGTAAAGATAAAGCGGTATGAATTATCTAGTGAACTGTTTACAAACATTGGATGAAAGACAAACCCAAGTTGATCTACCCTTTTTTTTAAACGATCAAGTCACCATAAGATCAACGAACCGTTTAATTTTTGACTCTTTTGATGTCAAATCGTAGAGTTTTTCTGGCTGAAAATTCAGTGACTTTTTCGATTCCATGGGAATTACCATTGAATTTATTTTGGGCTTTATAGACGCCGAAAAGTTATTTTGTGCGAACCATTAAACTGATCATTTTGGCCGATTTCACTCATGAATGTCCAGCTACTATAGCCGTATAGATTTGAATTCAACTAGTTGAACGATTCATGTTAACAAAGATGTGATCAGATTCAGTTGTTTTGGTAAGCACAGTAGACTAAACACGGAAGTTTACGTTCGTGGAATATCGGATTCACGAATCACGCACAGTTGCAATGACTTTAGTCTGGGCAGTTAACTCGATGTCCAAACTAAGGTTGACCATAAGAATCATCTATTGCAATTTAGTCACTTGTTTTGCTGCCACGGTATGAGAACCAGTCTGATGTTCAATAGCAGCGACCTCTCACGCTCTGACAATGAATAACCCATAAGATATTCATGAAAAAGGCGAAGAAAAACCGAAATTCGCTCTTCAGGATATCGACGGATTTGGAGTTGATATCTTGGAAAAACTGTGGAGCGAGGACAGTTGTCAATAGGTTTGCAGATATTAATGAATTGTGTTTTGGATGCCTGTTTTGGATAGGTAAATTCTGAATGTACCCATGTCACGCAGATAATTTTTCTTTATTTTCCTTCATAGATCTATCGTCAGCTTTCCCAATGGAACACAATTCTGCTGTTCCTTTTATTGATTCAGACTGGACATTCCTAAGATCTGTTTCACGATTTTTCATTTTTTGGTAGCTTTGTTGAATGTTAGACTAACTGATGACTGTTGTCACTAAGACACCGCATTCTGACATGGTATGACGGTTTCCGTGGCTGTATGACTCAAGGAGCTATACAGGATGGTTTATCGCAAACAAAAGATCCAACTACGCCTGGAAGGTCAATCGGTAGAGTCCTGACGAAGTATTCCCCTGGTCCCCCATATTGGGATCGATTTCGCCGGGCAATTCATTTGGGAAACTGAGCGAAAAAATAATTAATCCACGTAGACGGGGTTCCATTCCGCCCCTTCCAGCTGTTCTGTTGACAGGTTCACATTAGAACAGAAAGCTTTGGTTTGGAACCTTAGTCGTTCTCCTGCTTAATGGCTGGACTCCCTAACAGTATTCTGCCAAAAACGACAATGTATAGCACAAACAATAAGTCCCATGCCACATTGGTCATCACACAAGGTAATCAGGACCGCGCTACCAATGGCTTCGAGCAAGGTGGGTAAGGATAAGCCTGTCCCTGCCCTGATTTCCCGAGCTGGATTAGTGCCTCACTGCATTGTAAGTCGGACTTGCGGGTCAAAGGTTCCGATTAGATGTTCCAAAGCAAAATTTCCTTCTGCGGTATGGGCAGCCGTGAATTATCGATCTCTCGAATAACTCCAGCATCCTTTCCACAAAAAACCCTTTTAATATCTGTTCTTCCAATATGGGGACCACATAAGATGCTAAGAAGAATTACGGTTAAATGAATTCACCTACTGCCAGTGTTAGTGGAATTGGAAGAAACAGTTTGCAAGCATTACTTAGATCCAAGAGTTCATTTCAATGTCCGCACTCCTAACCAAATAGGGAAACAAGCTACCCCGGTGATGGCTTTGGAAACTGTTAAAGTAGATGTTCAGGGTGTTTCCGAAACGTGCACAGAAGACCGCATTTCCATGATCACGCTTCGTAGCCAAGGCACAACTCATTCCCCAGCTTCATTCTTCAAGTGTCGGGTGATCCGGTCCCTAGCGCTCGCGGTCAGACTGACGTTGGGATTTATGTGAGCTTGCGAGCGGAGCTGGCACTGTTAAACTGGACCCCAGTCGACATTCGCTGGATGGTTCTGTATGTGTCAGTGGCAATCATTTGAAGCGCCGTTGTTTGTCCATCATATGTTTTTCGCCCACTGAGACCAAAAACTACCTCCAACGGGAGTTATCTTGATTACTCCCTTCAACGGACATCGTGGCCGTTGTCAGTGATTTTACATCCTAAACTGGTTGCTTAGCGGAGACAGAACGGCACATCGGATGCTGAGTTGCTGCCCCAGCCGATCGGACTGAAAATGGAGATTATATCAATCAAGTTTGTTCTGACCATGGACTGTTCCCGGCGTACACTAGTTTTTGTCATAAAAAGCGACACCTGGTGTCCGCCTTCACCTTCACAACGTTCGAATGAGACTGATCACATTGGCATCGGTCACCGATGGGGTGGACCAGTGGGGGATTAGCGGGTCATGGTGGTTCACACTTGTGGACTCAGGTCATGCTTTGCTCCCTAATTTTTGACCACACCAGCACAAAGGCCACTTGGCCAGCACAGCTCATTCCACACGATAATCGCCTACTACAATTCTAATCGGAACTCTCAATACGGTTGTTGTCTCAACAAAATGCCCAGGCTCCGAAAGAACACTGGAAGCAGATGAGAGAAGCTCTGGACTCAAAGGCACCTGGACCTTAGGACTCTTTGCTACATAAAACCCAGAAAGGATGGATATCCTGGACTTCACCTGCACTGCTGGATGCTCGCAGATCCGACCTCTCGGTTGGAACATATAATGAGACGCTTAGATCACTGAGACGTCAACTGATCAGGAGTTTAAGATATGACCGGGAGCAATAATGGATAGGACAGTGTGGAAAAATGAAAAGGACAATGGTTATCAGAATCAGTTGCAACTTTTGCCGACTGAATAGGATCACCGGTACAAGGAAGTCGAGCGTAAGCAGTGATCAAGGAATCCGTCG